>JASDQU010377093.1:0-11338 GCA_032191745.1 Picea mariana | reverse complement strand
GAGAAGATATCGCGTTCTGTCCGAAAAGTCAAACAGGCAAAAAAGGGGATGACTGTACAGTTCGTACAGTCCATGTGGCACGTCTGTATAGTGACGTGGTGATACCAGATTGCGACACATGGTAGCCTGGGGTGACGACATGTGGCATCACCAAGACATGACATGTGTCAGATGGATTTGACATTTTCGGCACATGGTTGGACCAGTACGGAAGTGACACGTGTCACCACTGACAGGGTGACACGTGGCAGGCTAACGTCATCAGATGACGTGGCGGGATGACAAGGTGTACGGCAGGCTGACGCAGCAGGTTGACTGGGCAGTACGGCAGAAACACGTGGCAGCACAGCAGTGGGACAGGTGGCACTACGGCGGTTGACGTGGCGTACATGTGGACGAATCACAGGTTGACACGTGTCAGTTTGTGGTTGGTTTTTAAAGCGCCACATGGCCCAGTCATGGGCTGCCACGTGGCACTGCATTATTGGTCATTGGTTTTTGTTTAAAAGTTTTGGATCGGACCGAATTCGAAACCGCGACCTCCGGGCGGACAGTGGACTATGGATGTCGGGCTAACCGAGTCGCCGACGAATAGAACTTGTTATGGAATTCATGCTAACCAACTCGGCGACGGGTGGAACTTGTAATGTAATCGGTATAATGTTTATTTATTTTTGGTACGTGGTTAAACTGGCGGGGTATAGGGCTGGGGCCTAGCCCCAGCCCCGGGATACGCCATATGACTGTGTAATCGGACCAACAGTGCGGGAGTTTAAACGAATGTGCGGACGGTTGTAATGGCAGCCCACGGTTCGGCCTCGGTGCGAATATATATATAAACGTGTTACCATATGACCCGGGCCACGGTTATAACCATAAGCCACGGGCGCATGCCAAACGTCGGGTGACCAGGAGCCAGGGCCAATGTGCAGGGGCCAGCGCGTAAGGCGCGTGGCCACATGGCCACCCATGTGACCTAGAAAAGGGGCGCTAGCCCAGTATTTGGGGCTGTGGCCCAATATTTTATTAAAGTGGGTTTTATATTAAAGAATTTGGGTTTTTTATAATTAATATGCCTATTATTAACAGATTTACTCCATTTTTGGGGGATATTGGGCATTTTTGGAGGCCAGATTCTTGGAGGAAGTTGGGGATGTGAAACCAACTCCAAGGCTATATAAACCAGGCCTGTTTGAGGCCAATGGACAGTCATTCAGAGCAGATTTATGCTGAAGGAAAGCCAAGCCAAAATCAGTTTGATGCAGGGAAGCCTTTGAGGTGGAAACGCTGTCGGATTGTTTCTGGGAGCTTGGAGCATCAGTTTTGCATGTCGTTTCTTTCACAGGGTTCTAGAGATCTAGGAGAACAAGACCAGATCAGTCTTGTAGCCTTTTGGCATTGCTGAGATGTAATTTTGAGCACTCGATCAGAAATAAAGAAGCCTCCCCCACAAAGAAAAGGCCCGGAGACGTAGGCAAAAATTGTGCCGAACTCCGTTATCAACCTGCGTTCTTATGGTTTGCTGTCATTTATTCTTTTCAGATCTGCATATGTGTATTTGACTGATATAATCCTCTTCTTTCCTCATTCTTTCATTAATTTCTCAAATGGTTAATTCATATATGCAAGTTTAAAACTCAACCATAATCATTTAAAAGATCATGCGGATCAGGAAGACAATTTGCGGAGTGAGAGAAACCATGCTTATAAGAGGAATAATGAGATGAAGTACAATGAATTTTTTAGTGAAACTATCCTAGATGGATAATTCTTGTCATGCCATTTCTGGTGGTATGTGGAACGTCACATAACTCCTCACGGTTAGAGAGTTATGACCATATGAAGTTGGAGAACCCCTCATAAGTCTTATAGAAGACCCTAAGGGTCAAAGTGCTTTGCAAAATAAATTATTTTAAATGAAGAAGCCCTAAAATAAGGAAAGTGTAAGGCTACATGAATATATAAATAAGAGGAAAATCTCACTCATTATACACATGGTTGTACATATTGCATATCTATTTTCTTGTGTAAATATTCTTGTAAATACTTGTGGATACATTTGAAGTGGCGAACGTCTGAGGTAGCCCGAAGGGTTGATGGTGAAATTCTCAAAATTACAGCAAACCCTATTTTCTGAGGTGTATGTGGGTTGTCTTTGTACAAGGTGCATACATTCTAAGTTATACGTTGGTTGTCTATGTACAAGTTGTGTACATGTTGAGTTATACATGGGTTGTCCATGTACAAGGTGCGTACATGCTGAGTTATATGCGAGCTGAAAATGTATTAGGGTGCGTACATGTTGGTAAATTCATGGAAACTTGAAGAGATGAAGATGAATAGGTTCTATATTTTGAGATCAATCTCCCAGGAAGGTCTAAAGTGCTTAGATACATCAGATCCATCCATTGATTGAAAAGGTATGTCTTATTTCTATGAATAGTTGGATTTTGATGTATGCATGAAAAATGATAATGGAGATTTGAGGATTCTCCCCAGAGAGACTAGTGGCTTCATGGTATCTTTTGCATAAGTCATATCTACAGAAATACAGTGTTGGTATATTCATTATTGATACTTCTTGTGAGGCACATCTTGCATTTCTTGGCATATGGCTAAGGTTTTTTATGGTACATGGTTGAGAGCTTGTATTTGTGTAGTAGTTGATATATTGAGAGATTGAATATCAGAAAGGGGTCTATGACTAAGATCATGTGATGAATATTATAATTGTTCATGATTACACATACCTATATGACACATGACTAGAGAGAGACATACTTGCCTTGAGTAAAGGTTATATATGAGGATGCATGCACATGGTACAGTTATAGTCTAGATACAATGACAGGTTACACATCTATGTGATAGAAGTTACAGAGGATCATAAGTTTTCAAGAAAAAGGAAACCCTGGTTTTCAGAAGGCATACGCAGGATGCATAACATTTTGGTAGCGTACATATGCAGACTGCATAACATATAGGGTGCACACATACGTGGGATGCAACACTAGAGGTCGCGTATTTGTTGTATTTTTATAGATATATGTTCAGTTCAGGTATAGTCTGATTACAGGGCAGTTGTACATATTGCATATAGGTCAGTAGTACAGGTTGATACAGTTGTATAACAATATATCTCACACTGACAGGTTGAAATTGGTTCCATCATTCTACTTATACTTCAGGATGGTTGGACAGGGCAATGATAGGTGGTTGTAGCCAGAGAACACAGGGGGTTGTAGCCTCCTTCTAGTTGTAGCCAGAGAATTGGGGAATTGGAGCTTCTCTCAAGTTGTAGCTTGAGAAACTAGGGGGTTGGAGCCTCCTTCCAGTCGTGACTGGAAAACAAAGGAATTTGGTTCTTCCAATGAATGTAATTCTTCAAGACATATAAGAAAAATCATTTTATGGTTTTCTCCCGATTTTTGTTTCCATGTAAAACAATGGTGTATTGTATACGTGTGTGATTGTTCATTTCCTATTGCTCATTATTGGATAATAATTCTACATTGATATAGCACTTGGATTATTTGGAGAAAAAATATTATAATTATGCTATTATGGACTCACCTCCCCCTTTCAGTAATACAACAAGTCTCTTACACAAGAGCTTATTCTAACAATATTGGCAAAGCTAGGACCAGAATACACTGTATTTGTCTCCAATTTCCATTCTGGAAGATTTCTTTTTGGAACAAATTGGAAAATTCCTACGTTGTCTCAGTTCATTGAGTCTCTTACACAAGAGCATAGAAAACTCATACAGATGGGCCTCATGAAAGATCCAAAAGTACATGCACTCACCATGAATGGTGAAAAGGGTCATCCAAACAGAATGGGAAGGAGGGATATTCCAAACCCTTTAATGATTCTTCAAGTTCCAAAGACTCTTCAGATTCCAATAAGAAGAAGAAGAAGGGACCTGTGTGAAAAGTAAATCGACCCATTTTGAAGTGGGTGTTCAACCGTTTGGCGATATTCTTCATTGTTTTCTCAGAAAGTAAGCCACAAGATAGCCTCCTAGAACTTATACGAATCTATGGTTGTACCTTTCAGCAGTGATTGCTCCCAAAATATTAAGCTTTTGAGGAAGCAACCCAAGTGGAAAGTAAATCGACCCATTTTGGAAGTGGGTTTTCAACCGTTTGGTGATATTCTTCATTGTTTTCTCATAAATTAAGCCACAAAATAATCTCTTGAAATTGATACGAATTTTCACTTAAAGTGCCCTTTTTGTCGTGATTTCTTAATTTTTCACTTGCACATTGAGAGTAAATTTTTAGGGGTTATTAGAAATAGTGGGAGATATGGATATGAAAACTATTATATAGTCAAACTTGGTGGTAATCCTCACACCATACAATTATTTTGATTGGAATCCCAAGGTAGAATTCAAACTCAGAAGGAAAGAACTGTATAATTTGATGATGGCTACAGAAGCGAAACCTACATCATCGATTGAGAAGATGACATGGGTGAACCATAAGGATGAGGCCACAAGACTACTTCTTGAGTTAATCTCCATTGATTTATGGTTTCATGTTGTTGCATTAAAGACTCTAAACGAGATCTAGACCACCCTGGAAGGGCTCTTTGGAAATAAGGATGAGATGCAAGGTCATATGCTTGAGGTAGAGTTGAATACCTTAGACCCTACAAGTTTTGATAATATACATGATTTCTTTACTAAATTTAAATATTTTATTTTGAGCTTGGGTGAATGTGGTATTGAGAAGTCTACACAAGAGAAACAACTTATTCTAACAATCTTGGCCAAGCTAGGACTAGAATACACATTATATGTCTCCAATTTCCAGTTTGGAAGATGTCTTTTTGGAACAAACTGGAAAATTCCTACGTTGTCTCAGTTGATTGAGTCTCTTACACAAGAGAAAACAAATCTCATACAGTTGGGCCTCATGAAATATCCCAAAGCACATGCACTCACCATACATGATGGAAAAGGGTCATCCAAATAGAACAGGAAGGAGGGATATTCCAAACCCTTTAATGATTCTTCAGGTTCCAAAGACTCTTCATATTCCAATAAGAAGAAGAACAAGAGAATGTAATGCACTTACTGCAATAAACCAAATCATAAAGAATCCACATGCATGAAGAAACATATCGATCTTATGTCACATACACTTCAACATAACAACCTTGGAAACTTCATTCCAGAGGGAGTCAAGAAGCAGAAGGAAGAAGATCCTGCTCCTAACAAAGTTAATCATCGTGCTGTAGTTGTAATTAATTCCTCATATAATTCATGGGTTATATATTCTAGTGCATCCCATCATATGGCAGCAAAAGATGAATTTTTCTCTTCCTTGAGTCCATGCTCAAGAACCTTTATTCTCATGGGGGATGATACTCCAGTAGCAGTAGAAGGACAAGGGAGAGTGGAACTCCACAATGAATGTTTTGAGAATGTTTTACATGTTCCAAATATTTCTATGAATCTTCTCTCAGTTTATTAGATCACTCAAAAATGTAAAAAGGTTGAATTTACATCAGATTTAGTTTTAGTAATTGACATGCATGAAAATTCCATCATTGCAATTGGTGAGGTAGATCACAAGTCAAGGTTGTATAAATTCACCAAGTTTTCTGACGATGACTCCTCTATTATACTGACACATAAGGAGAGTACTTTGCATGCACCTCTAGTGCAACATGCATATCCTCTTGTTCTTCCATCAGTTTCAGGAATCATTGATGATTCCATACACTCAGATTATATACATGGAAATAAGCAGGTAGTACAACTAGATAAGAAGCCAGTGCCAAAGATTCAATAGATGCCTAAGAAGGCACATACCACACTTCAGGAAGAATGTAACCTTGCAAGGAATCCATTGTATTTGAGGATGACTCGATCTCAGCATGAAGAGCCCTCTCATGTACTTTCATCTTCAGAACCTGCGATGCCCATGAATTGTTATATAGTTCAATACACTGATCCAAAGAACTACAATAGGGTTTTGGGAAATCCATTATGGAAATGTTGGCAACCAATTCAATTTTTTCCATTGCCCTATAAGCTGCCTACACCTATGTCTCCTGAACTTCAAATTGTCGTCACATTTTGCAAATAGACGATATTTTCATTTCTTGCGACACTTGCAAATTGGTATCGATTTAGTTTTCACGATTGTAAGCGTGAAAACTCCTCCATCGTTATTTGAACTGTATGATCTTCTCATTGATATTCTGAATGGCACTTACCTTTGGTTTATTATTATGTGGCAAAATGAATTTTCAAACTATGCCTATTTGAACATTTTGGTTGCATAACTTAAACTGGTAAGGCATTGAGCATATAGATTTATATTGTTTGGGACTTGACTAGTCATCAGATTGCATAGGGGTCATGGTTTATTTTGTTTTTATATGATGGGATCCTTATTATTATAAGATCTTGGCTTGTCAAATGTTATGAAATCGATTGTCACAATGTTTTATAAATGTTTGGTTACACACTTATACGATGGCACATATTTAAGTTTTGGGTTTGATTTCACATTCAACATTCATGATTTGAAATAATACAATGGCGCATTGGTATATCATCCACCTTTGATTCTTGGGTTGGCCGAATAATATGGTTTGAACTATGTTATGATTGATTGGACAGAGGTTGTACTTTGCCATTACTGTTATGCATGGCAGTGAATAATCCCACCACCCTCGCACGCGCACATTAATTTGCTTCCCCTTTGATCATTCGTAGTTGTTAGCCCAAACGAACTTGCTCCTATGTGTTGTTGTTTTCAACCAAAACCCTTACCATGTGCCCGCACCATGGCTCCAGTCGTAAGGGCTGAAGCTAATGGTAGCGAGGCTCTGTTGATGTTCGACAGTGCTCACAGTGACCTTGAGGAATTTGGATGGCTCCCGTTCATACAAAAGTTTGATGGTTTTAATCCTTGCGTGGCTCGACAATTCGCATTAACCTTTGATGGTTGTCGAGCCAAGGTCGGGGATGTCCAATTGGAAATTAACAAGCAATTTCTTAGTTTAGCTACGGGTCGGTCTGCCACTGGACAACGATGGTCCAAGAATTGCAAAGTGGAAGAGGTCCCATGGACACTGCTCTTCCAGTCACGTAAGGTTAGCTCCTGTGATAAAGGTTTGCTCGTGAACATGCTCAAGCAACGTTGGCACGATTTGCTGATGATAACCAAACAATTTATCACCTGCAAGGGTTGGTATGGGTTTTTTTTCTTACACCACCTTCGTTTGCTTATGGTTTTCATGGGCTATGAGCTTAATATGCCTTATTACTTGCATAGAAGCATGTTCAAAATGTTTGAGAGATACAAAAGGAGCCAGGCTGATAGCAGCCTTTTTCACTATGGGTTGATTAAAATGATTGTTGTCTGTCATTTGGGGTTACACCGAGACTGTTGGAACGGTTTTCTTACTTGCAATAATTTTCAGAATCCAAACACACTACAGGTTGAAAAACCTGTGGTGAGCGAGGGCAAGTCTGTACCCCTGGTACCCTACAGTATTCTGTTACCTAAACCCTTACCCGACTCACCTATCGACCTACCCCACTCTATGACCAAGGATATCGAAACTATTAAACCCATGGCTAAAATGCCTAAAGCCAAACCTACTGCAAACACCAAAGGCAAAAATAATGCCCGTCTAATTTATCGAATGGCAAGGAACAAGCCAAAACCTTTTGTCAACCCTGACCCTATCATGGTGAGTGAAGACTCCGACTCAGAAGTGGAGCGTTACTTGGCTAGTGAGTACCCCTATTTGGAAGGTCTCTGCACCAAACCCTCATATGACTTTGTGAAAAACCTACCACCTTGCTTGCAAAACGACCCTAATTACTCAGGCATCAAGTTGTCTTGTGAAACCCCCGGTGATTCGTCAAAACCCTCCCCTGCTCTACCTCAGCCTACAGTTCCATCCTGTGATCAATGTAGCTCGTGGTTAGAAAGGTATTATCTTGATGTGCCAATGCTACAGTCTAGAATTCATTCTTTGGAGGACCAATTTGCATGGCTTACCAGTCAAAAGGCTAAATTGCAAGCCATTGATA
This sequence comes from Picea mariana, assembly GCA_032191745.1. Classification (NCBI taxonomy): domain Eukaryota; kingdom Viridiplantae; phylum Streptophyta; class Pinopsida; order Pinales; family Pinaceae; genus Picea; species Picea mariana. The sequence continues at coordinate 3,273 of JASDQU010377093.1, read as the reverse complement.
AGAAACAGAGAATGACAGGCTCTATTTTGTTTTAAAATGTGGAGTCAGCTACAGCGGTCGTGAATTCAAAATTGGCATAGCTCGAGCAGCCTCACTGGTATGTCTATCACCTTTTTATATAACAAACTCATAGCTCTGTTTACAGCGTGGATTTGCTTTGTCACATAAGCATGCATTGTGTACATAGTTTTGTTTTGATAAATTGAATTTTTTTTTCCCAGTTTAGCATTAATTAGATCTCCTTCGATTTGATTGATCTGGGTATGGATTGGATTGGTTTGATTTAGCTTAAATTGGTTGCTCTGCTGTCGATCGAAACACAAGTTGTTTCTCACATTCGATTCTGAACACAATCATATTTCCTTTTGATTTCATTATAATGTATATGATATGTTTGGTGATAATTGTGATATGATTAACTATTACGGTTTTATGTACATACGATTTTTGACCAAGCTCGAATACAGTCTGGATTATGTTTAATATGATCCTGTTTTATATGCACCCAAATCATGAATAGATACGAATCATAACAGTTATAGCCATCCAGTTGATTCACATTGGTTTACCCCACCATGTTATCAGTTCGATTCATATTGCAATGAATATACTGTTTAAATTTGATTTGGGGAACGAAAGTGACTATATCCAGGATCACGATTTGTTTCTATATTTAATTCAGTCACGATTTGTTTCGATTGTTGCCCAATTTACGATTATCACTTCTGTTGATGGTTGTGATCATTATTTGATCCTTTCTGTCGACTGTGTAACGCTCAGCGATCGAAATCTGTGGTGAAATTTGGTTGATGCTATTATGAATGTTTTATTTGACCATAATCGTAACAGTCTTTCCATCTTTGTATTTGATTAAAAAAACATGAATCTTATGCTACATTGTTATAGCCATAGTAATTGGATTATGATTGTGTTGGATTAGATCGTATCTCATACGATATGATTCAGTAGTAATTTCATTTGATATGAAACAGTCTGGTTACGGTTTGACCCTATTTTATGGTAAAAGAAAAACAGAGCATTCTTATCCCTATTTCGATTGAATCACTTTTGATTCTGTTTAATTTAAATGATAAACCCATTTGAACCATTAGTGATTTGTTTTTAACGCTTATTAAAAGAAAATTGGATTGGATTATTTTAAAGAGATTTCATTTGATTTCTATCTGATCCTGTATGCTATTTTAGACTAGCTACAGAATCAGACGATTCTGTAGCTAAGTCTGTAAGAGAAGATTTTTATTGTTTTGTTAATGAAATATCTTTCTAACTTGATATTTTTGGTCTATTGCAGATGAATTCAAAACTGAAATGGATTTGATGAGCAGTTAGGGGATATTTGAAATATTTCACTTGCATTTTAGTTTCCTAGTTTAGTTGATTTTGGGAATATCTTCTCAGATTATGTAAAACAGTTTGATATTATCTATAGGGAGGTTTTACCCTATGGAGAGACTTATAAATAACTATCATTTTTTTAATAACGATCATCCTCATTCGTGGGAGAACAAGGATATGGAGTTTTAATACAGACTGAGGTAGAATTTGGTGTTTTGTCACAGCTTTAGCTTCTCATTATATCAACATTTTGTTTCATGTTGTGTATATCTATTTGTATCTGGTTAATGACTACTTTAGCTATCTTAATCATGTGCAAATGATATAATTTTAATCACTGTAATCCATATCTGGTTTCTTCCAAGTGTATAAAAGACATAACAATTGTTTAATTCAGTTTGTGAATGATAGGTTTATCTTCTTCATAAGTTGAATTATCAAATATATTTTTTTGCATAATAGGTTTCCCTTATTGCAAAGATTTATAATCATATAGTTGTTATGATTTTTTATGTCTTGTTTGTCCTGTAAATAACTCAAAGAGCAGCACAGCTTATCGTTTATGAGAAGCTTTGGGATTAACCAATGCGAGTTTACTTCCTCCGACCAGCTTCGAAGTCATCACACGCAGGACAAATTAGGAGCGCTTCCAGGTCAGTTAGTCACTTGTTTGTTTACTATTTTTATTAGTATTTTAATTCAGATATTAGTTCAGTTAGATTTATAGGTAGAATTAGTATATTAGATTGTTTAATTTCATTAAATATATTAGATCGTTTAATTTCAGAAAGTTTATTTCTTATTCATAAAATCAAAAAAAAAAAAATATCTCTGGCTGTCTTAGGACAGAAAGCATATGAGTTTTATAGGTTTTATTTAAATCTGCCAAGTTGTGTATATTGTATATATGTGAATAAGTTGTATTATAACTAGTAGCTAGACGGTTAATAATTAGAGTTTGTGTAATAGTAATTAGTAGAATAGTTAGTGTAATTTGTATTTAGTTTTAGTTTATATAGTAGTTTGTTTAAATTAGATTAGTGTATTAGTTTGTTTTTATTTATTAGTTAGTTTAGTTTCTTGTATTTAGTTTTAGTTTTTTTTATTAGTTGTAGTTAGTTTTAGTTAGTTTTATTTGTTTTAGATAGATTAGTTAGTTTAGGTTAGTTTTCTCTTTGGTTTTTCTTAGGACCTTAGAGCGGTCAACGGAGTCGTTAAACTCGTTAGGGTGGTTCATTCCAAATGGATTGGGTTATTTAGACAACCTCGAACCGGTTCCACTCTCTCAGTTGACGGACGGTCAATTTCGCCCATCAACAAATGGCGCTAGAAGGAGGGCATGAACTTAATTAATGGCACGAGGCGGTCGCAAAGCTCCTCCTCCACCTAATCACACACCTATAGTGACTAGAAGTCATTCACAAGATAATATTCCCCCTCAAACAACAACTACTTCAACCGATGATCGACAGATCACAGTTGAGCCAGCAACCCCTAATCCTACAGGTGGTGATATCCAAGAGATCTTTCGTCATTCTGTTATCAAAACACATAGTGCCTTAGCTAGTTTAAGGTGACCAAACCGCCCATGGGGTCAACCTTTAGACTTCTCTGATATCAGAGAACAGTTAGGTAATATTAACCTCACTATGAATCCTACAGATCCAAACACTAATCTTGTTGCAGGAGCATATGGGATACCTCCTTCACCACCTCCCTCATCTCCTTCCTCTTCTGCAGGAGATTCCTCCTCTGACGAAGGCAATCCACCTTCTCAACCTTCCACACCCACTACCCCAATGAAAAATCAGAACAACCCTGCTAGACCCTGGTTGGACCAGGATGATGTAGCTGTACCTGGATCCCAACACCCTTTACCTAAGCATCCAAAGAAATGGCTTCCTAAGTTTGATCCCG
>JASDQU010377091.1:0-11376 GCA_032191745.1 Picea mariana | reverse complement strand
GTTGGATCTGGATCAATGGGAGTCGTTGATCTCGTGCTTGAATTTTGTCATTTCGGAATTCGAGGGTTTGGAGAAGGTTGTGACGAGGAGGCAAGAATCACGAAATCCCGATTTGCAAAATCCCCAAAAGGATCTGGACCATCAGATTGTGGAAGGATATAGACCATCAATCTACATCAAGGAAGTCGAAAGTTCAGACTTTGAGGAAAAGGAGGATCCTTGTATCATGAACTCCCGAGTCACGAATTTTTTACGCACTCGAAGGTTGAGTCCCAAGTTGTGGTAGAGGTTCACATCAGAAGGACTTAAGGGGGGAGCTAGAAGTTTGTTAGCCATTTTGGGGTTTTGGGATCTGAAGGAGTCGGGGAACTCAACAACAGGAATCGAGAAGTCGTGAAACCCAACATGCCCTTTTCAAGAAAAGGTTGTGGTCACATCGGTTGGTCACTTGGGTAAGAGTTCATGCCTAGTGCTTGCTCGCACAAGTGTAACTCCTAAGAAGGACATGTGGTTACAAGTGTGAAGATTCTAGCTGGGAATCGAAGAGCCATTTTGGCTCAAGGGAGATTAAGAACGATCCTTATACCGAGAGGTCAATAAGAACCTGTTGAGGTAGGGGTGTTGCGTGAGGTGGTATCAGAGCACAGATTTTTAATTTCTGTAGTAAAGAGCAGATTACAACAATGCCACCAAGAAGTCGTCAGGAAATACCAATGCCCGATCTGGCTGTGGAAAGGGAAATGAGAGAACTCCGTGCTCGATTATATGCTATGGAGACAACACATAGATGAGCTACTGATATAGGAGATGTCAGTGAAGCCAAAAGTGAAAATGAGGCTAGAGCTTAAGAAGAAGTTGTAGTCGAAGATGCTACAGAAGAACGTCTATTCAGAGTTGTTGCAAGAATAGGGGCCAGAGAAAAAATGGACATTCTGATGTATGAAGGAAACTTAGACGTTGAGGCGCTACTAGATTGGTTTAGAGCTCTGGATAAGTACTTAGATTATGAAGATATCGAAGAAGATAAGAAGGTAAAACATGTTGTCACTAGACTGAGAGGGCATGCAACACTATGGTGGGATGAACTATAGGCTGACAGGCGTTGCAAAGACAAGCAAAGAATCAAAATCTGGGATAGGATGGTAGCAAAGATAAAATCCAAATTCATACCCAAGGACTATCAAATTAACATGTTTTGAAGAATGCAGAATTTGAGACAGAAGGGGATGACAGTGAAGGAATACACTGAAGAGTTTTACAGACTCAACATCAGGGCAAGTCGTCATGAGAGTGATGATGAAAAAGTCTGCAGATACATGAATGGCTTGAGATATGAAATTCAGGATGACAGTGAAAGAATACACTGAAGAGTTTTACAGACTCAACATCAAGGCAAGTCGTCATGAGAGTGATGATGAAAAATTCTACAGATACATGAATGGATTGAGATATGAAATTCGGGATGAGATGAGCATGGTGACAATCAGAAATGTAGAAGATGATTATCAAATTGCTTCGAAGGTAGAAGAAAAATTGGCCAGAAAGAAAGGTCAAAGGGGCAAAGGTAGAAGTCACAGAAGAGGCAAAGCAATTGCTCAGGACAGAGTACAAAAGCCCAAGGATGAAGAAAAGAAGCCTCATAATCACCCAGAAAGAGGAGGAAGTTCACAGGGAAGACAATATGCCGATAAGAACACTTTTCCGTGAGAAAGAGGAAGAGGCAGAGGCGGAGGAGGTGAAATAAAGTGTTTTGTCTATGGAAATATCAAACACAAATATTTTGAATGTCCTGATAGAAAAATAGATGGAGGAGGCGAAGCTCACATTTCAGAAGTGCAAAGGCGAAATGTTGAGGCAGAATATGCAAGAAGCGAAAGATCCTTAATGATGAGGAAAATTCTCTTGAAACCAGAGAAGGAGGCAGAGAATCCGATCCAGAGAAATAGTTTGTTCAGAACTGCTTGCAAGACAAAGGCTAGCGTATGCAAGGTGATAGTGGACAGTGGAAGCATAGATAGTCTAGTATCCACATAAATGGTGGAGAAGCTAGAATTGGAAATAGTTGCACATCCGAGCCCATATAAGGTTTCATGGTTGCAAAAAGGACATCAACTAACAGTCACTAAACAATGTTTAGTTGAATTTAAGATAGGGGGATATAGAGATGAGATCTTATGTGACGTTATTCCCATGGACGTTTTTCATCTTTTTTGGGGGAGACCGTGGCAATATGACAGAAATGTTGTTCATGACGAAAGAAAGAATACCTATATCTTGGAGAAGAATGGTAGGACACATATGTTGTTGCCAATCGAAGACAAGAAGGTGAAAGAATAAACAAGCAAAACTATACTTCTCATGAGTGGGAAGGAACTTCTGGATAAATTCAAGAAAGAGAAAGAAATGCAGTTTGTTGTGGTGAGGAAACCTAGAGTCATTTTGACCAGTACTTTGATAGATTGATCTACCGGAGGAAATTCAGGAAATGCTTGAGAATTTTGTTGATATAGATGATTTACCTTGTTCGTTGTCTCCTATCAAAAGTATAAGCCATCACATTGACCTTATACCAGGGGCAAGTTTTCCAAACAAAGCAACGTATAGATTGACGCTGCGAGAGAATGAAGAAGTCAAGAAGCAAGTCCAAGATTTGATGGACAAGGGATTAATTAGAGAAATATTGAGTCCATACGATGTACCAACAGTGTTAAGTCCAAATAAGGATGGTGGATGGAGAATGTGTACATACTTGAGGGCTATAAACAAAATCACCATCAGGTATATATTTCCTTTACCGAGGATGGATGACTTGATGGATTGCTTGAGTGGGGCAAAGTTTTTTTCAAAGATTGATTTGAAAAGAGGATATCATCAGATCATAATGAGGGAAGATGATGAATGGAAGACAACATTCAAGACAATTGAAGGGTTGTATGAATGGCTTGTCATGTTGTTTGGATTGACGAATGCACCAAGTACTTTTGTGAGATTGATGAACGAAGTCTTGAAAGATTTCATTGGAAAGTTTGTAATTGTGTATCTTGATGATATACTAATCTTCAGTGAGACTAAAGAAGAACATATGAAACACCTAAATCTAGTGATGAGGAGGTTGCAGCGAAAGAAGTTGTTGATAAATCTAAAGAAGTCATCTTTCATGAAGAAATAACTCATTTATTTGGGGTTTATGATCTCTCCGAATGAGTTGAAGATGGATCCTAAGAAGGTAAAAGCAATAAGAGAATGACCATCATCGAGAAATACCTTTGAAGTCAGAAGCTTCCACGGACCAGCCAGTTTTTATAGGAAGTTCATCAGAAAATTTAGTGGAATTTCTGCACCAATGATGGACACGGTGAAGAAAAGACATAAATCTTTTCATTGGACGGAGGAAGCAGAGAAAAGTTTTAAGTTGTTGAAGGAGAAGATAATTGGACAACCATTTCTAGTTTTGCCATATTTTAGTAAGACATTTCAAGTAATATGTGACGCAATTGGATTTGCAATTGGAGCAGTCTTAAGTCAAGACAATAGGCCAGTTGCATACTTTAGTGAGAAACTAAATGATGCCAAGATGAAATATTCCACGTATGATAAAGAGTTTTATGCAATCATACAGGCGCTGAATAAATGGAGGCACTACTTGGTTTCGAAAGAGTTTGTCTTGTATATTGATAACCATGCTTTACAATCCGTAACCAGACAGGAGAAATTGAACCAGAAACATGCGAAATGGGTTGAATTTATGTAGAACTTTACTTTTGTTATAAAGCACAATTCTGGAACTGGTAACAAGGTTGTTGATGCGTTGAGAAGGAAATGTTTGATTCTGCAGGAGTTTCGTTTGAAGACCTTAGGTTTTGATAGCCTTGAGGACATGTACAAGGATAATTCTGATTTCAAGGATGCTTATGAAGCATGTGAAAATCATGTTCTGAGAGACAGAAGCCAATGGATTGAATATATGGTTCAGGATGGATTATTATTCAAAATAAATCAATTGTGTATCCTTAAGAGTTCTATGAGAGAGAATCTTATAAAGGAAAAACATAGTGGGGAATTGGCTGGACATTTTGACCACGACAAAATGTTTGCACAGCTGAAAAATTTATATTATTGGTCAGGGATGAGGATGGATGTTAAGAAATTTGTCAACAGATGTAGAATTTTCCAGCACGCAAAGGGGAAAAGATAGAATACAGGATTATATCAACCATTGAAAGTACCAGAGAGGTCGTGGGACGCAGTAAGCATGTATTTTTTGTTAGGACTGCCAAGGACACATAGGTGTTGTGATTCCATATTCGTCATAGTCGACTGATTCTCAAAAATGGCACATTTCATTCCATGTCAGAAAACCAGTGATGTAATGCACATTGCAAATGTATTCTTCAAAGAAGTTGTTCGACTTCATGGTTTACCCAAGAGTATTGTTTCAGACAGGGATACCAAATTTGTTGGTCATTTCTGGAGGACACTATGGCAGAATCTGGGGACTAATTTATCTTTTAGCTCAGCATATCACCCTTAGACGGATGGAAAAACTAAGGTAGTAAATAGAAGTTTAGGGGACTTATTGAGGAGTTTAGTAGCTAAACATCACAGTGAGTGGGATCAGATTCTGCCACAAGTAGAATTTGCATATAACGATTCACCTAACAGGAGCATAGGACAGAGCCCATTCCAGATAATGTATGGAATGCAGCCGAGAGGAGTATATGAGTTGAGGGATTTAGAGTAGAGTGAATTTAGAAGTATTGGAGCAGAAGAATTTGTAGTAGAGATGCATGAGCTCCACAGTAAGATCAGAGGGCGGTTACAGAATTCCAACGAGGAATATAAGCACAAAGCAGATCATCATAGAAGAGAAATTCAGTTCAAAGTGGGAGAATTAGTCTTAGCACATCTAAGAAAGGAAAGATTCCCAAGGGGAACATATAATCAGCTAAAGATGAAAAATATAGGGCCGTGTAAAATCATAAGAAAATTCGAGGCAAATGCTTATGAGATAGAATTGCCAGATGGGGTAGGAATATCGCCCATATTCAATATAGTCGATCGGTATCCTTACATATCAGATGAAACAGAGGGATCAGAGGATCAGAAAGAAGTTCAATGGGTCAGACAGATTCCTATAGCTGAAAAGCCGCAGATGGAAAAGGTCATTGATCACAGAGTTAGCAAAAAGACCCGGAGAAAGACGTATTTTGAGTATTTGGTCAAATGGAAGGGACACCCAATTGAATATGCCAGTTGGGAAAGTGAAGCGAATATCCAGAAACATGGACAGACATTCCAGGAGATCATGAACAACAGTTCATGATTTTTTCAGCCAAAGGAGTATGATGTAGGAGCATCATAAGCAAGCCAACAAAGAAAGCGTAAAATCAGAATACAACTGGATACGCACCAGCGCATATTTTGAGAATGTTTTGAATTTGAAAGGATAAAACATTAATGTAATATCTTGAAAGGACACATTTGCATTTATGTTTTGAGTTGCAATACAGATCTTGAGCGATTTCTCTCATCTGTTGGTTGGAGGCATTTATTGTAATGAATGTAAAGTAGTTGTAGACTTTAATTCGATTAGATGGCTAGAGCTATAGGAGGGAAAACTCTAGAAATCTCCCTTGCATGTATGGTTTTGTATTATTATTCTCATTGTAAGAATTAGAGAGTTGTAGAGCTGAAGAGAAGAACAAAGATTGTAGAATTGGTATAAGAAGATAGTTGATGCTATTGAACCCATGTACAGAAGCACTAGAATTAATATGAGTAGGAGCTCATGAACATGAGTTCATGAATTTTTCAACCAGAGGAGTATGATGCAGGAGCATCGTAAGCAAGCCAGCAAAGCAAGCGCAAAAGCGAAAGATAGTTGGATATGCCCCAACGCATATTTTGAGAATGTTTAGAATTTGAAAGGATAAAACATTAATGTAATATCTTGAAAGGATGCATTCGCATTTATGTTTTGAGTTGCAATACAGATCTTGAGCGGTTGCTCTCATCTATTGGTTGGAGGCATTTATTGTAATGAATGTAAAATAGTTGTAGAATTTAATTATATTAGATAGCTAGAGCCTGTAGGAGGGAAAACTCTAGAAATCTCCCTTGCATGTATTGTTTTGTATTATTATTCTCATTGTAAGAATTAGAGAGTTGTAGAGTTGAAGAGAAGAACATAGATTGTAGAATTGGTATAAGCAGATAGTTGATGATATTGAAACTATGTACAAAAGAACTGGAATTAATATGAGAAGGCTTTAATCCAGTTTTATGGTGTTGTGGTGATTATTGTTTGCATCTCTTAATGGTATGTTTACAGTTTGCTTATATGCTATATTATGTAATTTTTTCAATGTTGTGTGTATGTATGATTTCATGTTGAATGTATGAAGTCTTTGAGAGGGAGAGAATGAGTTTCAATTATTTCCCGTCCTGATAAATTCCTGCAAGGAGTGCAAAGAAGGTCCACAAGGAGTGCGTTGACAAGACTCTGAGTTTCATCTCATAAAAGATCAGGAGGGATATCATTGTTCTCATACCAGCATAAGTGCGAGTATAGCACAGAGTCATGCAAGAAGTGTGCAGGTAGGTTGAAGTCTTATACTTTTCCAACCCAAGTGAGTGGTTGAAGGATTTATGTTGCAAGGAGTGCACAGAAGAGGAAGACGTCAGATAATCAGTTATTATCGTAAAATCTGCAAAAAGTGCGCGCAAGAATCCCTTAAGAGATCTATGAGTTTACAACCAGAACCAATCTCAAGAGGGATAGAGACCTTGAATGATTCGAAGGAAAGATGAGGGCTGAAGTCACCTCGCAGAATCAAGTTCAGGAGAAAATACGCCAAGTTATTTTCCAGGAGTTATCAAGAAATTGAACGGATGATGGAATTTCTTGGAGGAAGAAATACCGAAATCTCGTCAGTCATTGGATCTAGTAGATTAGGGGAGGGGATAAGGCTAATAACCTTTCAGCGCTCACAAGTCCAGGAGGAATAGTATCTGTTGGATCTGGATCAATGGGAGTTGTTGATCTCGTGCTTGAATTTCGTCATTTTGGAATTTGGGGGTTTGGAGAAGGTTGTGACAAGGAGGCAAGCATCGCGAAATCTCGACAGGATCTGGACCGTTAGATCATGGAAGGATCTAGACCGTCAAATCGTGGAAGGATCTAGACCATCATTCTATAGCAAGAAAGTCGCGAGTTCGGACTTCGGGGAAAAGGAGGAGCCTTGTATCGTGGAATCTCGAGTCGTGAATTTTTGACACACTGGAAGGTTGAGTCTTGGGTTGTGGCAGAGGGTCACATCAGAAGGACTTAAGGGAGGATCTATAAGTTTGTTAGCCATTTTGGGGTTTCGGGATATGAAGGAGTTGGGGAACTCAACAAAAGGAAACGCGAAGTCATGAAACCCAATGTGCCCTTTTCGAGAAAATGTTGTGATCACATCGGTTGGTCACTTGGGTAAGACTTTGTGCCTAGTGCTTGTTTTCACAGGTGTAACTCCTAAGAATGAACTGTGGTTACAAGTGTGAAGATTCCAACTGGGAATCGGAGAGCCATTTCGGCTCAAGGGAGATTAAGAATGATCCTTATATCGGGAGGTAAAGCAGAACCTGCTGAGGTAGGGGTGTTGCGTCAATTGGGAACATAAGTTTTCATAAGCAACATGTTGATTGAATGCATTGAGGAAATGCATGTTTTCATGAGAGGGAAGGTATTGGACTGCCCATTATAGAAGGAGGACCTTCCAATATTATACCAAAGTTGTAACAATGGTAAAGAGAGGAATTGGGTGGCCATGAGTATTGGAACCCTAGTTACCAATAAGGAAAGAATGCATGGATGCATCATGTGAAATTTTTTAATTTGCATAATTTCATATTATGTTATGCTAATTTGGGGTTATGATCAACTTGTAGTAGGAAGCATAGTCCTGATGTAATAGTGAATGTTGAAAAAGGAACCATGAGGTGAGAGGTTAGTTGAGCGTCAGCTCGCCACGACAAAGTGCCTAACACAAAATGTGGTAATCTGAAATCAATGCAAGGGTGCATTGTGTGTAAATGTGTCCATGAACATTGGCATACTGGTTAAATTCATATAATGATTGATTGCATTTTGAAAATATTGGTATGTTAAAATAATGCATGTGTGAAGAATGGTATTTACTTTTTCTTCATATCATTGAATAGGTAAAAGTGGTTTAATTGTTAGTATGCACAATTTTGAAATTGTTTGGGAGCCACCGCAAGTGTGCAATGAAAATGTATGTGCATGAGGAACTAACAATTTGTCTAGTTGTGTGAAGATGGAACTACAGGAAGAAGAGTATTGGATATGGCATTTCTCTAAGCCCATAGGGAAGACCAATGCTTGTTGAACCAAACTGTTATGAGAAGGAAGCCTCATACTTATGAATCTAGTTCCAATATGGAACATATCTGAAAATGGAAATGTGAAATTGGAAATATGTGGGTAATAGATTTTAAAAATCTTGACTCAAATTGATAATAGAATCTCATGGTTATTGTATGCTTGTGATACAGGTGAGATTACAAATATTTCTTGGAGGGACAGATGATGGTTGTCAAGCTAGAAAAGCATGGGAAAGGCCATTGTATCACATGAGAACCCTGTGATATGCCATGATCGCCATAGATATGGTTGTGTTGCATTGAAATAGGCTAGAGATATGCTTTGGAAGAGTGGGCCCGAGGTACGCCTCAATTGTAAGACTCAATGAAGTCTCTGAAATCTTCTTGTGTGAGAAAGCCTTGGTAGGCAAGATGGATCACCCAAGGGATTGTTTCGCAGAGAAGGGGATGCCTGAGCCTAGAAGGTGAGTGGCTGCAAGGAAGAGGTGACTTTGATAACTCTTGTTATTTGTTGATTGGGATCATTAGCACAGTAGGTATGTCAAGGGAAAATAGTGAGACGAGTAAATGTGACATCCATATGGATTCAAATCCATGAATTTCATAGATAAGTATTGTGTTGAAATGTATATTTCCTCTTGAATTATGAATATCAATAAAAAATTTATGCATGAAATTGTGATTAGTATGCATGTTGTTTGATATTGTTGTAGGCATGTTCTGAAATGTTAGAGTCTAAGTGAGGACCAGATCAAGGAGAGGAAGATATTGTTGAAGTTGTTGACAGATGAAGGCATGGTAGGTGTTTTTGAGATGCAAAGAACACCAAGGGAAATGTTCCTTTTGAAGGGGGAGGGGAATGTAACACCCAATTTCTAAACCCCTAATTATATGTAATTAATTGTGTTTAATGATTTCCATGCCATGCCATATAAACATTGTAATTGTATTATTGGTTGATTGGAAAATGCCAACTAGCTAACTGATGTGTGAATCCTTAAAAGTATTGGACATGAAACTAAGAGAGGGATTAGTGAGGGAGAAAAAAAGGGGGATTCATGTGTAAAATACCCCAAGCCACCTGGATGAATGTCATGGAGTAAATAGTCAATATTCCTCTAGCTTGCAGCTGAAGAAAATCAGTTAATGAGAAGGGGGTTGGTAGTTGAGAAACGAACCCACCCTTAATGAATACATGTATGGAGAATTTATGAAGGGGGACAATACTTCCACCTTGTTTCCTGTAATGATCGATTTCCTTCTGACAAAAGAAAAGAGGACAGATTGAGAACCTTCCAGAGTAGTGCATGCAGTAGAGAATGTAGGGGATGTGCAAGAAAAAGATCAGATAATTCGAGAGGGGATTTTTGGTCTCATAAGGGGAAAGGCAGAGAAAGGGTGATGGATATAGAAGCATCACATGGAAACAGAGGAATGACAATGTGCAAACACATGAACAACGAAGAGAACATGGGAACTCTAAACTTGGTTCGGAGTGAAAGACATGAGCATAAGATGTTGTGAGAGAAGCAACATGCATATGAAAAGAAGAGAGTGCATAGCTCGATGGGTAGAGTTTTAGTTGCAAGAAGGAAAAAAATGCAGAGAAGAAGTGTTGGTGCGAGAGGAAATTCATGCAACAGAATAAAGCACCTATACGGGAGCATAGGAAGCTCCATAATGAATATTTGAGCACAAGGAAGAATTGGGAAGTATGCCTTGGATAATGAATGGTCACGCTGGAGTAGAGAAGACCCAAATTTTATACTGGAACAAAAGAGGGTCGTGGGATTGATGCATGCTGGAAATAAACCAACACTAGAAAGAGAGGGAATTAAGGGACAATATAGTTGTGAAGGGAATCTCTTGTGTAGAGGAAATCCAGTTGGGAAGGCATCTGATAAACCTCGTGGAGCTCAGTGGGAAAGAAAGGAACCTTTTTTTGTTTCCAATGGAGTGGAGGAGAGTAACCTCCCTGACCCATTCCTTGATTTTTTGGGTAAAGTGTGAGAATCCTTTGATGGTATCATTTCCTAGAACGGGGGTGGCATGTTGTCGAAGTGACTGAGTAGGAGAGCCTAAGGTTGGGTGGAAAGGAGCTCACCCACAGTCAGTTGGTTTCTTATCTTCTTCATTGAACAAATAAGTATTTATGTGCTCCGTGTGTAGAGTAAAATGAATGGATGGTACCTGGAATTACTTCTTAAATGTGCATGTCTGTAAATGAACTGAACGGTTGTTTCTTGTGATCTCATTCATGAATGGATATGCATGTTGATGGATTGAAACCTTGTATTATTGCAAGTATGCATGCCTAAATAATAATGGAAATGAATGGAACTGCATATGAAATTGCACATCTAAATGAGGGAAAACTTTGTATTTCACTTGAAGGATAAAAACACTCCATAACGATGTAATTAAAATAGTTACATGGTTTCAGGAATAGCCCGTAAGCGAAATGAAATGATACATGTTTATGTCACCCTGTCCTCATAGTAACATACATGTAGTACTTGATCTCCTTGTGAAGAGGAACTTGGTTCTTTAAGCCAAGATTTAAGGATGAGAATGTCATATCTGGTTTTCAGAGTGAGTTATGTATCTCATGAAGGTCTGGAAAAGTGTTATAGCCTTAATTTCCACCCTACAAGCTAGAAGAGGGTTCACAAGAAGATGAAATCCAAAATGCAAGTTTTTCTTGAGATTTGGGCCCTTTTTGGAGGTCATCGTGGGTCTCATAAGAGACAACACGCAATGATCATAACACATCATCTATTCTGCAACATGCAATGAGCATTCAAACCTTCTAGATTCATTGAGTTACAAAGAGATATGTGAGGGATGAGTTGTATCTTCGTGGCATGAGACAAGGAACTCACAACATTCGAGTCTCTAGTGGTCTCTAGAAGATCTAGAATCTATCCCAAGCCTCTTCCAAGGATCTATATAAAAAAGGCAAGTCTTGAGAAAGGGAGGAGGAATCAT
>JASDQU010377087.1:0-11339 GCA_032191745.1 Picea mariana | reverse complement strand
CAGAAGAACATTCTTAACGGAGTCCATAGTTAAGCTTTTTTCAGACTCCTTAAAATTGAAAAAATAGCCGAGTGATCTTGTCCTTGTCACACTCGTTAAAATGGTTTTGAATTGACGTCTGGTTGGTGCTAGTTTACCCCTTTTTCGAACCAACTAGACTATTGACGAAAAAGGTTCCCCAATGGAGTTTTCTTTTATGCTTTTTCAGACTCTCTAAACATGAAAAATCACCGAGCTTCCCTTCTTTGGGCTCGTTAAACTTACATCGAAGGACGTTACCATTGTGTGTTCTATCAATCGCATTTGCATCCTTTACCCATCAACCTAGTAACAGTTTGCGTCTGCGTTTTAACACCTTTGGCCACTGGAGGATTTTTCCCGAGTATCATTTCCTAGAACATCAGTCTTGTCATTTGGCCTTGAACTCGTATGTTTGCGATCCTCGTTCCTCCCTTGTAACGTAATATTCTTTTATTCTTTTTAAAAAAAAATCCAAAAAGAACAAAAAAATCAAATATACCCCAAAAAGAGGATGGGAAAAGTATTTTCTTCGTTGGCAGCATTATGAGTCGCCCTTGGATAAAGCACATCTGTCCGTTTGATGCATCAGACTATGGGATGTAGTACGACCTTAAGAAGCTTTGCTCGTTACAGAGTTTTGTCCTCCACCGTTTGGTTACTCTTCCAAACATATGGAGAGTTTGCGTTGCCTCTTGCTTCGTAGACTTATGATTAACATATATGCTGCATGAGTCTTATCACTTGTCGTGCTATTGTCCAAGGGAAGTTTGTTACTCAACCTGAGTCAGCCACTCTGCAATATGTCTCTTGTCTGCATACCCAGCCATCCTGAACGTCCAATCAAGTCTTTGTTCGAAGTCACTGAAGCCTTCAGTCCGATCATCAATATTATCAAGTCCTAAACCGACGAGCCATAGAAGACCTCTGGGTAGTGCAGTCGTACATTCATCTTACACTCCTACCCGAGTTAAGAAGATTTTGAAGTTGTTGCTCGAGCTCTGAAGTACAGCCATCAGGCCAAGACATCTTCTGAGAGATGGATACTTCCTTTGTATATCTTTCTGATTTCGAGATGTAGCTCCGCTGTGTATTGTTCGTGGCTACTCTTTAGTTATATGACATGGATCTACAGTGTATTTGATTGGTAGCCATGCATTCTATTTTATTCCGAGCATGGGTATGCCCGCCTCGGTGAGACATTTGATATTTTTGCAGATGGCACTTCCCGATTCCTGATTCTTGGGCTCACTTATTCAGCATATCAGTACAGATTGGTAAAGAATTGGTAATGTATTTCGGCCATCAGATTCTCTTCTAACCTCACACATTAGGGGGCATCTGTTATAACCCTAAATTGCACTATCCCTGCTTACCTGGCATCAGGCCTACTCATGCCTCTTCCTAGCCAAAGCCATGCTGAGTAATTCCTCAAAAAACCACTTAAAACCAGAAACCCGCGCCCTAACTTCTCACTGGGCGCGGGCATTCGCTTGCTGTCCTTATACTGCACGCGGGCATCTGCAGGCTAACCCAAAACAGCCCGCGGGTACCTAACAAAGCAAAAAATCAGGAAAGTTTCCGCCGGGACACGAGGCTTTTTGTCAGTTAACTGGAACTCCGAGCCATGCATGGCCGAGAGTTCGCCAATAACCCTAGCTCCTTCTAGCCTATAAAAGGAGGAGTAGGGGTACTATTCAAAGGAGGAAAATCATAGCAAAGAAACTCTGCCAAATTGCCAAGCCAGTTTTGTCCCAACCCTTTAGCCTTGCCTCAAGCTTTAGGAGAAATTCATGCAGTAGCAGTTGGAGGACAAAAAGAAGAGGAAGAGCCCAGGATCAGGATCGTGGAACGGTGACCGTCCTCAGAAATCATTGTAAGTTGGTTCATATTGAAGTTAATGAAAAGATACTTTTCCTGTCCCGAATACATAAGTCTTATCTATGTTATTTGATTTTTGTTTTGATCTCTAACCTTAGAATAGATTAGTAGCATGCATGCATAGTCTTGTCTTGATTGCAGGGAAGCTTTTGGAAGGAGAAGCAACAGCAAGGGGATAAGAAGCTCAACGGAGGATCTACTTCAGCCATCGGAAAAAGGTTGGTTCATTCTTCTCTTGTGTGCATATGAAAATCGGGGTTTCAGATTTGGGTAGAAGGTTAAAAGTTAAGTCTTGAGGGTCATGATCTGCGTATAAGTTTAGAGCCCTAGCTTATTAGTCCGTAGGGTAGAATACCCCACAACATGATGACATGGAAAGATCGTGCAAGCCTGATGGCAGACACATGGGAAAATTAAGGTGTGACAAGTAGCATTTTATTGAGCAAATGATATGGTGCCACGTGGCCCAGTCATGGGCTACCATGTGGCACCCCTCCAGTGGTTGGTATGTGTAAAAGTTTTATGACTCCATAGGAGTCAAACCCTTGAACTCCTCTAGGTCAAAGGACTCACACCTCCATGCTAACCAACCTTCCACTCTTTAGTTCTTGTTTATAATACACCGTGAATTGTACTTAAGTTGACTAATGTTTCGAATGGGGGGAGAAAATGGCTCAGCCTTTGACCCAACTCTTGGTTATGTGTTAGCCCATACGACCATAGCATCCACCAATTTAGGGGCTTATTCCAACTTCCACTATATATAGCCATCCACTAACTGTCTGCCAAATATAACCACCTCCTAAAATCACCGTCATAATCTCCGCCGATTTTGGCAGAGCCCGCCAAAATTTTTTGTAACTATTTTCCAAAAAGGGGAGTTCCATGGGATTCGACCCCGAGACCTCCACCAACTAAAAGCCCTAAATATATCCTCTATAACCAACATGCCAACAAAATTTTTAATGCTAAATCGCCTACAATATATTATATAAAGGGGGGTCTCACTAGTGTACAGGACATAGAAGAGACATGTGAGACTGAGCGCGTCCATATAGTATGAATTTGGGCATAGTTGTCGAGACATACTAGGAACATTTTCCAGTCATTTATTGCAGAGGCAGTGGTACGGTAACTGAGGCAGAGGTGTCTCTTGGGCCTGAAAGTGTCAGACTCGGATCGAGGCGTGCACACAATCATTTTTAGGTAATTCGACACCACGAACACAGTGGTGATGTTAGTTTTCTGATCTGAGCAAAGCTTCTGTAGCTTAACTCCAGAATGAGGTATACTTATGTATTTTGCCCAATTCTTTTGTGGAGTTAATGAAAAGACCTACTCACTTGAGAGAAGGACCCGAAGACGTTGTCCACCAGGGACAGAATCCATTATCAAGTTCTTTGTGTTCATTTTGCATGATTATGTCTCTTTCTTTTTGATCTTTTCCTTATTTATGGTGTACTTTAGTTTATGCTCATTTTATACAATTATTTAATAAGTCACCCGACGAAAAGATCCTAGATCAACTAGAGAACCACTTCTCCCCTCTGGACTTTATCACAGAGAAAATGGTACTTGATATCAATGTGCTTCGACCTGTCATGGAACAACGGGTTCTCTCAGAGATCCACACATCTCTAGTTATCACAATATATCATGATTGAATCTAGCACCTGATCAAATAGTCCAAAAATGAGCTTACGTAGCCACACTACTTCCGTACAATCATCACAAGCTGCAATATACTTTGCTTTGGCAGTTTTGAGTGCAACATATTTCTATTTCTTGCTAACCCATGATATCGTGGTGAAGCTCAAACTTAAACATATCCAAGAAGCACTTCTTCTGTCATATTCACTCCCTACCCATTCTGAATCGATAAATCCATGCAGATGTATATCATAAATCAAACGTCCCATGAAGATATTTCAAGGCATGCTTTGCAATTATTCAATTATCATGGCATGTTCCACTTGGAACTATTTTCACATCAAAGAAAATATCTGGTTGAGAATTCTCCAAATACATTAATGATCCATTCAATTGTCAATACATGGAAGAGTCTACTAGATCTGAGTCTCTCAAATTATTTAGAATTGTTATCATGGGAGTTTTCCATGGATTTGTAATCCATTATCCCAAACTTCTGAAGAACCATTTCAATACACTTCCTCTGTCATAGGAAGTTTTCACCAAACTTATGTTGTACATGAGAGGTTCTGCACCAAGTTACTTGAATCCATACGAGGTCTTCTTCCATATGCATACATGAGTCTCTTTTTGGTATACCTCAAAACCTTGAGGTTGCTCTACATATGATTCTTCTTCAATTACTCTATTGAGAAGAACATTCTTTACATCCATCTGATGTAAAATCCAACCCATGGATACTGGAAGAGATATAATGGATCAGGTATAGGTATATCTGGTTACTAGATCAAGATGTCATCATATTTGTTTCCCTCCTTCCGGGAGAACCCTCTAGCCCCAAATATCGCCTTGTATCTCTCAATGCTTCCATTTATAAGTCTTTTTCACAATTTCTCACATACATTTTTTTTCATCACAACTTCCTTCCATTCCTTCTGCTTGAATGATTATAGTGGATTCAAATTATGTTGGTAGTATTATGATTTTCGGTATAGTAATCGATTCAATTTTGTTGTTCTGGATTTTCTTTCTTTCTTGAAATCTTCATGTTATTCCTCATGTTTCTTTTCAATGTTGGAGTCCATGGAATATTCTATAGATTCCATTCCCTTCCTTCCCGAAGGTTCCAACTTTTTCCTTTCTCCATATGAACACAAATGTAGATGGACAACCAAGTATATTCAAGGCTTCTTTTCGAAGAAAAATTATTCTAGAGTCAAGTTGAACATGTGTGGCTTATCATGGCTGCTACTTCCAATGAAGAACATGGATATATACTTCATAGTATTTACAGATTCTTCAATGGATCATATCATTGGGGATTAGCTCCCTCCTAAGCCAGACTTCATGCCTCAATGAGCAATATCTAGAACTTCCTTGTTTTTGTTCTGAGACTGTTAGTTTTTGGAGTTCTGCAATCAATTACCTCTATCTGAGAGAGTCCATGCTTTCGTCTCCTGCATTTATTTTTTCTTTCTTCAAAGTGTCATAAGCATGTTCTGGTTTCCTTTTGATTAATGAATTCCTCTGAGTCTGACTCCCTTTGAGTATGACTCCCTCTGAGTCTCTTTTAAGTTTGTTTCTATCTAGTTTGATTGCTGCTGATCTAGAAGTTGTTGCAAGCATTTTTTCATCCTTATAAAATTATTCTATGAAAACATCCAAAAATTTTGTTCATCAAAGGTTTGTCAACATATTTCACAAGGGCACCTGCCCAGAACAAGACAAGAGACAAAAGAAAGATTCAAGACAATATGTTTATGATAGTAAATCGAAAAAAGAATAAGGACATAGATAGAGGCAATTGCTACAAGCATGGAAAGAAATTTTAATGATATCCTTCATGAGATAACCTGTCTGAGACAACAAGAACAATAGTGTTTCCGATACAACATTTTTCATATGAAGGATAGTTTCTTGGTAGCATTACTAAGATGATCTAGTCTAAGAACAAGATTAAGAAATATCTCCTAGAGGAGATGTTAGTTCATATTTGAAAATAAGTACACTAAGTAGTATAAGATAATAAGTACTTATAAATACTCACTTAATTGACAATAATAAAGATGTCAAACTTGATATGCAAACCTGGAGTCTTGCCATTGTTTCACTTAGATTTCTTTTCTTCCGAGACAAGTATCATTTTCAACCTATCCCTTTGATCCAGATTTAGGAGTGGAACAAACTGATTAACATAATTCATGCAATAAACATGGAGATATGAAGAACAACACAAATATCCAGTGAACAATATCTTCTATTGAATAAATGAAATAGATTGAAACTGTAAACTTGCAGAACTGAAACACTTGCTCGAATGGTGGTAGCTATATCTGAGAAGAGATGTGGTTGCTACATGCATCTGTCTGAGAAAGAAAATGATTACAATGAGGCTCCAGAGACATTTTTGATATTAGTCATGAATTCCAAAACCCTAGACATCCAAAAACCTAACCCTAGGAGGTGAAACACCAAAAGTCATGTGGGCCCCTATGGGTAAGTTGGTACCTCAACTTCTCGGGGTTGTAACTTTTGCATACGACCTCCATTTTAGGCACGTGATAGCCCGTTGGAAATCTCTTTCAGAGAAATACAGATTACGTCATCAAAGAATGACTCTGTCTACAGTTTGATTGTGGCGAGACAAAAAAAGCACTGTTTAGGGCTCCAAAACGGCCCTGGAAGTACAACAAGATATGTTTACATGAAAACATACAAAATAAGCCAGTTGAATTAGGTGAGAGGCCACCAGTATCCACCTGGAATATGTGTAGGGATTCAAACAACTCCAGAAGTGTAGAACCCATAATTACAAAGAAGTACGAAAGAACGTGTTGAACTAAAAACAAACAAGATGAGCTAGTTGGAATAAGTGGGTGGCTACCAATATCCACCTGGATCACCCTTATAATTAAAAACATATGCTTTCTTGACAGAAAACAGAGTTAGATAATATGATCTCAACCTTATAAGATCTTGACTAAAGTCAGCTTATAATTTCATAACAGTCGGAGACATATCAAGTCAAATCTAGAGAGTGTGTTGATCTTCTGAATATACGAAATCCAAGATCACTGCTTTGGACAAGATCCCATGTACATTCCCTGGAAACACACTCATGCTAATGATAAAAATTAAAAGAACATGTATAGGCACATACCTTTGTTACCCAACTGTGAATGTAAACCTTAGAATGCCYTTGCTGGACCTAAGGTTTAGCTAATAGAGGATTGCTAATCCTCATAATGTTCCTTTCAGTAGAACTCTCTTGGGCACAACATACACTTTCTTCATTCTAGGTCTTTTGTCTTCATCACTACCATGTTATGAGGTTCCTTCTCTTTTCTTTCTTCAAACTGTGGTTCCATGATCTTTCTTTTCAAGATATCGAACACTTTATTCTTAGCAAGGATGAGGTCAATCCTTGTCTTCCATGCTCTAAAGTTAGAAACCCCTTCTAACTTGTTTTCTGACTTCATAGAGTTAGTCATGAATGTTTTGAATTGGTCAAACTTTGACTTTGACCAATAACTCAAACTTGATGTCTTGGCTTACTAAGAGTACCAGGAGGTGCACTAGACTAGGGTGCACTAGGTTATCTAAGAATTGGGTCAAGTGCTTCAATTAAGGTGCCTAAACATGAGGGTTAGGGTTTTGTTTCTACAAAAATCTGATTGCAACTGCAACTACAACTGAGAAAATCCTCCCATTCTACCTTCCAATGGTTAGAATGTATGAAGATAGTGTGGGACCATAACCTATTAGAATAATGTAGATGTGCTCGTTTCACCATAGACAATATCTCAATATTGTCACCCAACCATAGGCACAAAGGCCACCCCCGAGCACCTTAACCTTGACAAATAGAATAATTTTGGAAGAAAACCCTAGAACCAATAACTAATCAAGGTAGTGTTCCTCTCTCTAGAGCTAGCATACCAAGCAAAAAGTCCAAACTATAACCAAGCAAAAATTCCAACCATAACCAAAGAGAAAGTCACCACTACAATAGCTGCAGCTCTCCTCGAGTCATGCACACCACTTGTACTTATGCAGTTGTGAGAGTGAGAGAGTGATCCAGGTGGATATCGGTGGCACCCACCTATTCCATGGGCTCGAAAAACAATTTTCCATCTTAGCAGTTTTTCGACAGTTTTTCGGGTTCCAAACTTCCGAGGCCATTTTGAGGCACCCTAAACGGTGTTTTTTGGGGATTTGGGGTCCAAGGGATTGAGCTTGGACTAGTTGAAAATCATTCTTCTCGGTTAGACATTTCCAATGGTGTATCGAGCGCCCTAAACAGAGATTGTATGCAAAAGTTACGCCCTTGGGAAGTTGACATATCAACTACCCCCATCGGGGCCCGCAAACCTTTTGGCTTTTCATCTTCTAGGGTTAGGGTTTTGGATTTGAATTATGTTAAAAAGGTCTTTGGAGCCTCATTKTAAYGATCATATTCTTACGRATGTGCGTAGCCGTCACATCTCTTCTCAGAGATAAGTTGTCACCATTCTAGCGAGTCTTTCACTCTGTATTTTACAGTCTTTGTACATTTTCGCTCATTAATAGAAAATTKTGTATTACTGTATCTCTGTGTTTATGGTTGCATCTCTGGTACATTTCTGTTATATTATTGAATATCCAAGATATATCTGTACATTTCTTTATTATATCTCCACTCTCATTTCGTGCCGAAAATTATCCGGATCAGTGGTATCAGAGCTGGCTGCTCTTGATCGTTTTTCAGTGCATGTCCCCGACGAGGTCCAAGTATAGCAATTTAGGTCTCGATATTGTATCTCTTGAAGAAAATCGCTCTCACACGCCCAAGAAACCCTCCATGAAAGAATAAAATAAAAATGATGGAGCAAACGATCCTATCAATCTGTTGCTTGAGCAAGCTCTCACGCGACAGAGGGATGAAATGATGGAGAAATTTTCCCACATCCTTCAATGCCTACCGATAGAAACAGACACATATTCATGAAACAACCACTTTGGAAGCACCTCTCCTTTTAAGGTACATGTTAATTTTGATATTCCCGTATTTGAAGGTCAGATAGATGCAGATGCCCTAGACAAATAGTTAAATCCACTAGAAGGTTATTTCTCTGTTCACCATTTTTTCGACAGGGAAAATATCACCTTCGCACTCCTTAAGGATCTCTCCCATGTCAAACATTGGTGGGAAAATTACTGGGATAAAAGTTCCATAGAGGAGTCTGAAATATATGGGGTCGAGCCCAACTGATATTTTTTTGTGGATGCAGTAAAGGAACATTATTACCCTGTTTGAAACTATGAGGACCAATACATGAGATGGACCGCACTGCGGCAAGAGAGGGGCCAAGAAGTTCCAGAGTTCACCAATACCTTCCATACCTTGTGCACCAAGCTGGGTATCAAAGACTCTGAGTGACACTTGGTTCTAAAATACCGTGGGCCTCTACACAGATACATCCAAACTGAAATGGATTTTCTGCACATCTCATCACTCAGTGCTGCTTATCGATATGCTGTTAAAATCGAGAAGAAATTTAAGAACCAAAACAAACGGGAGTTTGGGTCTACAAATATGCAACAACCAAAGTATGATAAAGAAGGCTCTAACAAACAGTCTCCTAAAAATCAGTCCAAGCCACAAGAAAAGAAGGGTCATGGGAAGACGAAGAAGGACACTGGAAAATGGTGTGATTTCCATAAAATCCCCTGGCACAACACCGATGAATGTCGCTCAAAACAATGATTGGTGGCTGATATCAAAGACAGGGAGCCAAACCTTGATTCAGAATCTGATTTTGAAAACATTGGTAAAAGATAGATCATCGATGCAGACTCCACTGCTATTGTCACGACCACAACGATTCAACCAGAAGAACCAACAGATACTGAAGAGGGGGAGCATCTTTTTCATTCATAGATGTGGGTGAAGGGGACCCCGTTGCATTTTATTTTTGATAGTGGAAGCCATAAGAACCTCATCTCAACAGAGGTCGTCAAATAGTTGGGATTGCCGACAACACCACACCCACAAATATACAACATCGGGTGGCTTCGCCAGGGACAAGATCTTCGTGTAAGCCAACAATGTCGATTGTCATACAACATGCGACCCTTCAAGGATGATGTATTATGTGATGTTTCTCCACTTGATGTCTGTGATGTTCTCTTGGGCCAGCCATATATGTGGAAGTGCCATGCTATCTATGAGTCTTGACCCCTTAGTGTCATTGTTACTATGGGGGGTCATCTCTACAGGATCCCAGAGGTAGTTCCAACTACTGTCCCACCTAAACAATGCTGCAAGTTAGTATCTCATACTACAAAATTCAGCTTCTTCACAATTTGTTCAAAAGGTGAACAGAAGGATACTACAACCACTACAACCTCGGCCTAAGAAACTTCTATCCAATAGAAGTAAGTCAACAAGGTTGTAGAAAAGCGCAAAGATTCCTTCTACACATAGTCATCTCATGTAGCTAGACTGGTTAAAAAGTTCCAACCCTTCCAACCATAGGTTCGTGACAACCTTCAACAAGCTAAGCAACACGACTTCTCCAGCAAGGCAAGCAACTCACCAAGATTCAGATTTAGCAAACGCTTCCCCCTCTCCCCAGGAAACTCAACGTAATGGAGACCATTTCTTCCTACGGAGGGAGGATTGATCCAAGTGGATATCGGTGGCCACCCACCTATTCCACGGGCTCGAAAAACAATTTTCCATCTTGGTAGTTTTTCAACAGTTTTTCGGGTTCCAAACTTTCGGGGCCATTTTGAGGCCCTAAATGACATTTTTTGGGGATTTGGGGTCATATATAGGCAACATCCTAGACCAATCGAAAATCGTTCTTCTCGGGTAGACCTTTCCAATGGTGTATCAAGCGCCCCAAACAGAGATTGTATGCAAAAGTTACGCCCCCGGGAAGTTGACGTATGAACTACCCCCGTCGGGGCCCACAAACCTTTTGGCTTTTCATCTTCCGGGGTTAGGGTTTTGGATTTTGATTATGTTAAAAATTCCTTTGGAGCCTCATTGTAACGATCACCTTCTTACAGATGCGAGTAGCTGTCACATCTCTTCTCAGAGATAAGCTGTCACCATTCTAGCGAGTCTTTCACTCTGTATTTTATAGTCTTTGTACATTTTCACTCATTAATAGAAAATTGTGTATTACTGTATCTCTGTGTTTATGGTTGCATCCATGATACATTTTTGTTATATTATTGAATATCCGAGATATCTATGTACATTTATTTATTATTTCTTCGCTCTCATTTCCTACCGAAAATAATCCGGATCAGAGTGTCAAATGAGATCTAGCGCCCTCTTATTTATTGTCCTCCAAGTGACCTAACTGGGCTGACTTCTACTTTTGGAGGATAACAATTTAAAATAAATTATTATCTTGAGCCGATTTGTCTTCTAAATTTATTTCACTAACTTCTAGGGTTTCTCTTGCTTCTTGGAATATTCTAGACTTATCAAAGGTTACACGTAGATGTTAATACCTCTCGCAACTATCGTAACTTTTGTGACACCAAAAGGATTAAATATAAAAGTTCTTGTGAAATATTGTTAAAATATTTTAAAAGTGGACTAAGTCTGAATCATTTAATTTTATTATTATTAAAAGAACATAGTCAAAGATAGAAATCTAACTAGGAAGTTGTGAAATATTATTAAAATAATTTTAAAATGAATGAGGAAGTTTAAAATCTAACTAGGAAGTTGTGAAATAATATTAAAATATTTCTAAAATGAATGAGGAAGTTTAAAGTAATTTTTTTTT
>JASDQU010377083.1:0-11339 GCA_032191745.1 Picea mariana | reverse complement strand
TTGTTGCCATCACCTTTTCGGGAATTGACTTAGAAGTTGGACTGAAGAAGCAGGTTATCAAGCCTGTGGTTTGAAGAGGCGGGTTGTCAGGCCCGTGGATTGAAGAAGCAGTTTTTTAGGCCTGCAAGCAAATCTCTCCAGGTGAGAGAGGTTGCTGGGGAAGTGATTTCTCAGAGGGAGCCCAACTGCAGCTATACTGCTTGGAGAATTCCTATCTGGTCTATTGCTGAAGCCCTGGAAGGGAAGTGGGGCAGCCGAAGGACTGTGGATCAAAGAAGGGGCACACTTCTTGTGGTGGGACAAGCATGTGGGGAATGAGAGGTTGTAGGTTGTTAGTGTGAGCTGGTCCTGGGAGATAATCATTCCCATTGACCTGTGTGACTTTCCTATTGCCCTTGCCAAGCCTAGGAATCCCTTGCCTAATGGAGTTTAGTCCTAGCTCAGGGGTGACCCACTGCTGAGCGTTATGAGTAGCGTGGTCTAAGGATGGGAGGTTCATGGAAAGTCTCCACGCAGTTTGGTGGTCATATATTGAAAGATAAGTGCCAAATCTCTATTAATTGTATGTGGTGTAATTGTACATGTGTTATAACTTGATGAGTAATGCCTGGATATATCAACCATGCTATGTGTGTAGGCTTACTATTATTTCCGCATTGATCTATGTATGGTTAGAATATATTGTCAATATGTTTTAATGATTATTTTCGCATGAATAATTGGCATGAACAGAATTCTGTCACTATTAATTATGTTAGATATGCGTGAATATAAATTCACAAAATGCTATCAGAGCTAAGTGAAACGTCCAAGAAGTGGTGTTGTCCGACTTGTTGGTGGTCGAGGATGTTACAAAATGGTATCAGAGCCATGGTTTCAACACTGAGCCTGGATGGGCCATGTTAGTGGAATCTGAAGCAAAAGTTTCGAAAAAGAATTGTTGTCGAAATGGACAAAACTCAGGTTTAGAGCCCATGGTTTCTACCCGGAACCTGGATGGGCCACAAAAAAGAAATTCGATGAAGAAAATCCAGAGAATTTTGACGTACAAAGTGCTAGAAGGGCATTGAAAGAATACTTGGACTATGTTCGGAAACACATGAGGTGTAACAAGTTTAAGAAATGGCCACAGAGAAAGAAATCACAAGATTCGTGGTGTTAGGCCGTTAGATCTGGGTGAGAGCAAGATAAGCCGTTAGATCAAGCGAAGATTAAGTCATGACCGTCAGATCTCGTTGAAGGGAAATTGACGGTGGGGAGCCATTGTGGAGACCAAGAAGGAAATTAAAGCGAGGGTAAGTTGAGACCCCGTAATCCATCAGGATCGTTGATCTTTCTCGATCAACAGATCAACGATGGATATCGATTCCACCACAGACGAGCATCTTCACATTGCAAAGATCGAGAAGGAAATTAAAGCATGAGCAAGTTGAGTTTCCAAAATCACTCCTGGCCGTTGATCTTCACGGCTCTTTAAAACACGACTGTTGATCTTGCAAAGTGAGATAAGCACCCAAAGGTTAAGTCGAGGTCACAACTCTCGGTCACTTGTAGAGAAGACAGAGTGAACTTCGTGCAATTCCTGTCCGTTGATCCAAGCAAGGAACACGTGTTGAAAAGTTAGCTTATTTAGGAATACGACATTCAGGAGAAACAAGGTGTGAATAGAGTGGAAACTCCTGAAGTTCCGAAGCCCGAAGCTTCAAAGTCCTAAAGTCTGAAGACAATCCGGACCATTCGTCGAAGGAGACACATGTCAGAAGATCAACTTGTTCAGGAATTTGACGTTCGGGAGAAATGAGGTATGTTAAGGTGAAATATCCCGAAGCTCGAATTCCCGAAGTGACGTGGCCTGCTGGCGTCACTAGAGATGACGTGGACACATGCGATGTGTGCCCCGTGTCAGTGAGTTAAGAACCTTTGTAAGGTAGAAATGCAGTTAGAATGTGACATATATCACCCACCTGATTGGACCATGTGTCGGCTTCATGTGTCCTGCCATGTGGCACTCCTGGAGGTGGCACAAGGTAGTTAAACTTGGTGAAGAAGTTAGCTGGATCAGGCTCGCATTAACTTTGGTCACGATCTATCAAGATCAATGGCCGAGCGACATTGCAGAGATTGAAGTTGCGTGACAGATAATTATACAAGGAGGTCCTGCAATCCAAACCACGATTTCCCACAAGGGGTACGTGTCAGCGTGGGGAAAATTGCGGAACGATCGACAGGTTACTCCAAAACCACCAACCCATGTCCCCACAATTTGAAAAGTACTAAAGTTGATGTGACATTTTCAGTATTTATTAGTTCAAGAACAGAAACCATGGGCCCCAGTGGACGCGTGGCGCCAGATCGTGAAGTCCAGAGACTTGACACTCCGGAAGAAGTGGTGCATGAAGGAATGTGGAACGCAGATCCGTCATGCTTCGCGTGTTCTACAGTTCGTTGTTCTGTGATGTTGGGATGCACGAAAAAAGGGAGACCTCCGAAGCTCAGAGCCCAAAGTTTCAAGGCTCTGGATAAACGCACAAATCATAAGCACTGGGTCACAACCGTGGTCCCATGCGAACCAAGGGCTGAAGAAAAAGAAGGGGATAACGCCTGAAATTTGTTGTAGAACAGAGTAGGGCTTAGAGATAGAAGCCTGAGGGGTTCTTGACCGACCAAGAGTCGTTGAAAATAGAATCTCATATTGTTTTTGTTGAATCAGATTGATTTATTCTGGAAAATTTTTAAAGTCTATTAGCCTGACAAAAACATTCTGTTGACTGCCCATTTTGCAGAGTTAACGATTGTCAGAACCGAACCAAATTGTTACATAGTGCAGATAAATGGGGAAGGCACATGGTGCTTACAGTTCAGAAAATGAAGTTAGAGGAATGGATGTTGATTTAGGAGTTGAAGGATCGAACTCTAATGGGTATGGAGAAGAGATAGATAAAGAAGGAAACATGATGAAAAACATTGAAAAGTTGCATAAATATGTCCAGACTCATCGAGCAGATAACAAAAAGCTCATGAAATCCAGGGAGAAATAGGGAGAATTCAACAAAAAGTTGGTGCAGAGCCTGGAAAGAATAGAAATGAAATTGGATAAGGAGAGTGGCTCAAGCAAATCAGGAACTCACAGAAGAACAAAAAGTGACAACAGACATCACCAACACTCCCCGAGGCATTCCAATAAGAGAGTACACCGCAAATCAAGTCTATCCCCTGTTAGGAAGTATAAGAGGTTTGGGGAGGATGAGCTACGAGGAGAAATGAACAAAATAAAACCTCCTACATTTGATGGGGAGCACAAGAAGGATGAAGATGCAGAGACATGGTTGTTGGGCATGAGAAAGTATTTTCAATTGCTTAATTAATCTTCTCACGCAGAGGGAAGAATTGCCATCTATCAACTCAAAGGTAAGGCATCCATGTGGTGGGATCAGCTTGTGCAGGTGCAACACATTAAAGAAAAAGATGTTACTTGGAGGGAATTCAAGAAGTATTTTGAAAAGAAATACTTGACTAAGAGGTACTATGATAAGAAAATGAAAGAGTTCTTTGAACTCAAGCTGGGAAGTATGTCCATTGATGAGTATGAAAGAAGGTTTTTAGAATAGATGAAGTATGTTTCTTTCATCAAGGATGAGACAGTCACGATTCAGAGGTATTTGAGTGGGTTTCCACCATCCATTGGTGACAAAATACAATATGATGATCCCAAAACATTGGAGGAGATGAAAAGGTGAGCTAAGTGCCCATATGATCAACAAAAAGCAAGGCCAACTTTCCAAAAAGCTTGGGAAGACAAGAAGAAATTCAATATGGATCATAGGAAGAAGGGAATTAAGCCACCATTTTTCAGAAATAATCCTCAGGGACAACCAACTTCTAGAGAACCTAGAACGATTGAGACAGGTGGTCAAAGGACAAGGAAGCCACCTATTCAATGTTGGGGTTGTAAAGGTGATAGTATGTTTAGAGATTGTCCTCACAGAAGTGACAAAGAGAGAGTTGTTCACAATGTTTAGCGAGCTGAAATAGTGGGGGACATGGGCATAAAGATACTAAGGATCTATGCAGCCTTGGACAACAAGCAAGAAGAGTATCAATCACATATGATTGAAGTGGAAGGTATGATCAACAACCGAACCATTACTATTTTAATTGATTCAGGAGCTACTCATAGTTATATAGATCCTAATATGGTGGAAAGTTTGCAATTGCAAAGAAACAAGCATGGAAAATATTGGTTGGTGCAACTCGCTACTGGAGCCAAAAGAAAAGTCAACAAGATGGTTAAGTCATATCTTATGGACATGAATGGATTGAGCATAAGGGCAGATTTGAACATCTTTCCTTTAGGATCTTATGACCGCCTAATTGGTATGGATTGGTAAGACCAAAACCATGCCATATTAGACTATCGTAACAAGGCATTCACTTGCCTAGATGAGGAAGGAAAAAGAGAACAATCCAAGGAATGCTACAGGAAAGGCTGTCAAATATTTGCAGCCCATATTGAGGAAGCATCTAAGGATAAGGTGCCAAATTTGGATAATCATGCAGTCCTGGAAGATTTTGAAGATGTGTTCAAGGAGGTACTAGAGCTACCCCCAAAGAGAGACATCCATTTCTCTATAAATTTAATGCCTGGAGCAGCTCCAGTGTCAAAGAGTCCTTACAGAATGAGTACACCCGAACTGAAGGAGTTGCAAATGCAGCTTGAAGAACTTATGAAGAAGGGGTATATATCCCCAAGTGTGTCACCTTGGGGCGCCCCAATATTGTTCGTGAAAAATAAATATGGGATGTTGAGATTGTGCATCGACTCTAGATAGTTGAATAAAGTAACAATAAAGAACATATATCCTCTGCCAAGGGTTGATGATCTCTTTGATCAATTGAAGGATGCAAATATATTTTCGAAGATAGATATCAGGTCAGGATACCATGAGGTAAGGATTAAAGAGGAATATATTAACAAGACTGCCTTCAGGACAAGGTATGGTCATTATGAGTTCACAGTGGTGCCATTTGGGTTATCAAATGCACTTGCTGTTTTTATGTGCTTAATGAATGGTATTTTTCGAGAATATTTAGACAAGTTTGTCATTGTATTTTTGGATGACATCCTTGTATATTCCAAGTCAAAGGAAGAGCATGAGCATCATTTGAGGATGGTGTTGCAAGTGCTAAGGGAGAATCAACTGTATGCCAAATTGAGCAAGTGCTCATTTTATCAAAACAAAATTCACTATTTGGGGCATACCATATATGGGGATGGGATAATAGTGGGCCCTGAAAAGATAGAAGCCATTAGAGAATGGTCAGTGCCAAATAATGTGACATAAGTCAGATCCTTCATGGGTCTAGCTGGCTATTACAGAAGGTTCATTGTAGGGTTTTCAAGAATAGCTCACCCCATCACTTCCTTGTAAAGGAAGGGGAAGAATTTTCAATGGACAAGAGAATGTGAAAGAAGCTTCCAACAATTGAAGCAACTGTTAACCAATGCTCCAATTCTGAGGATTGCAGATCCAAATGAAGACTTCGTTGTATGAACAAATGCATGTAAAGAAGGACTGGGTGGAGTCAGTCAAAATGGGTTTGTTGTATGTTATGAATCAAGGAAGTTGAAGGAGAATGAAAGGCTCTATGGCACTCATGATTTGGAGTTGGAAGCCATAGTGCACGCCTTGAAGAAGTGGAGGCACTACCTCATGGGAAGAAGGTTTGAAATGAGGACAAACCATAATGGTCTGAAGTATTTGTTTGATCAACCAACTCTAAATTCTAGGCAAAGCAGATGGTTAGAGTTTCTTAGTGAATATGACTTTGATATAAAGCATATCAAGGGGAAAGAGAACAAAGTCGCTGATGCACTCAACAGGAGAGTGCATGAGTTGCATGCTACAGCCATTAGCATGTACCAATTAGATTTGAAAGACAAATTTGTAGAGGCTGTAAAATCAGATTTGCAGTACATGGAATTAGTAACAAAATTGCATCAAGGTAAAATGCAACAGAAGGTTGAGGATTATGAATTGAGAATTGATGGAATCCTTTTATACAAAAACAAAGTTTATGTACCCAACTCTTCTGAATTGAGGAGTGTGATTTTAAAAGAAATGTACAATGTACCTTATGCAGGACACCCAGGATATCAGAAAACAATTTCAACAGTCAAAAGCCAATATTATTGGCTAGGCATGAAGAGGGAGATTGTTGATTTTATTGCTAAATGCTTGGAATTTCAAAGGGTCAAGGATGAGCATAGACACCTGGATGGGTTACTACAACCATTACCCATTCCTGAGTGGAAATGGGAAGTGGTAACAATGGATTTCATCATGGGATTTCCCAGAACGAGCAAACAACATGATGCAATCATGGTAGTGGTGGGCAAGCTTACTAAAGCTGCCCATTTCATTCCTATGAAGACTACTCATAAAGAAACTAATGGTGCTGATATTTATATGAAGGAAGTAGCACGCTTGCATGGTGTACCCAAGACAATTGTGTCTGACAGAGACCCGAAGTTTACATCAAAGTTATGCAAGGGGTTATTCAAAGGGTTCATAATGAATCTAAACTTCAACACTGCTTATCATCCTGAGTCTAATGGGAAGACAGAGAGGGTGAACCAAGTGATAGAAGATATGCTAAGAATGTATGTGATAGACAAACCTTCTAAATGGGAAGATTATCTACACTTGGTATAATTTGCCTACAACAATGGGTATCAAACATCGTTGAAGATGAGCCCATTTGAAGCACTTTATGGCAGAAAGTGCAACACCCCAGTAAGTTGGGACAACCCAGCTGATAGGGTAGTGGTTGGGCCAGAGTTGCTCAAGGAACTGGAAGAAAAAATGCTGAAGATTAAGCAGAATTTGAAGGCTGCCAAAGACAGACATAAAATTTATGCTGATAAGAACATAACTCATGGGGAATTTAAAATAGGGGATCATTTATTCTTGAGAGTGAAGGCCAACAAAAGTTCCCCGAAGTTGGGAAATTGTTCAAAGTTGGCAGCTCGGTATTGTGGGCCATTTGAAATCCTAGAGAGGATTGGCCCAATAGAATATAGGCTTGTATCTCCTGCATGCATGTCTATACATAATGTATTTCATGTGTCATTGCTTAAGAAATATGTACCTGATGCTAATCATGTTATTGATTGGAATGTGATTCAAGTGAAGCAGGAAAGTGCTTTTTAGGTTCGGTGCGTATACTGGATCAGAAAAGCAAGAAGCTCTAGAATTGAGCCATAGGGCTTGTAAAAGTTCAGTGGACCTGGTATGGTCCCAAGGACGCAACATGGGAGCATGAAGATGATATGCGGGCAAAGTACCCACATATTTTTGAATATTTTGGAAATATTGTTGTTGTTGTGTAAGTAAGTTGCACTGAGGACAATGCAAAAATAAGGGGAGGGGATTGTAACACCCCAAGGTCGATCCCCTGCTGAATTGTAATTATGATTATAGGCTGGTGATCCAAGTGTTTATAAGTTGAAGACTCACATTTTTATTAGGCCGGAGAGCCTAGATGCTTAAGGCCATGAGCTTGATTTTTTATATGTAAATAAACATATCATTAATAAAATTACATTGCTGCATGTAGACCGACCAAGAAGAAAGAGTTATGGGGGACTAAGATCCACTAGGTAGGGTAAGAGAGGGGGATAAGTGTTTAGGCCTAGGGGCTAAGTTAGAGGGCTTACCTCTAAGGGAATAATATTTTATTATTATTTCCTAAAGGCTAAGGTGGACATGATCGGTGTTGTCCTAAGTTCCTGGAAAGGGAATGAGTGCTAAGTGGAACTCATGTGGCTTGAGGAAGACATGTGTCAACCTGGGAACATGCAGTTTATAACGGGGAAATCCAGCTTGTTGGGGGTTCCTCCTCCTCGACATTATCACGACCCTGACGATTCTATGGAAGTTTGTCACCCTACCCGATTCACCATTGAATCACGTACTGAGCCACCATCATCTCCATCATCGACCTCTGAACAAGTAGGCACCCTGTAACTTTCTGAGCCATGTTGGGTCATAAATGTTGGTGGTTGCAGCCCACATAGTTCCCTGGTTGAGTGTGTCTTGCTGCAATCATCTGCTCTTACTGAGATTTGCTGTTTCCATCACCTTTTCAGGAATTCACTTAGAAGCTGGATTGAAGAAGCAGGTTGTCAGGCCTGTGGTTTGAAGAGGCAGGTTGTCAGGCCCGTGGACTGAAGAAGCAGGTTTTCGGCCTATAAGCAACTCTCTCCAGGTGAGAGAGGTTGATGGGGAAATGATTTCCTAGAGGGAGCCAAACTGCAGCTATAGTGCTCAGAGAATTCCTGTCCGACCTGTTGTTGAAGCCCTGGAAGGGAAGTGGGGCAGCTGAAGGACTGTGGAGTAGAGAAGGGGCACACTTCTTGGGGTGGGACATGCATGTGGGGAATGAGAGGCTGTAGGTTGTTAGTGTGAGCTGGCTCTGGGAGATAATCCTTCTTGTTGACTTGTGCGACTTTCCTGTTGCCCTTACCAAGCCTAGGAATCCCTTGCCCGGTGGAGTTTAGTCCCAGCTCAGGGGTGACGCACTGCTGAGCATGATGAGCAACGTGGTCTAAGGTTGGGAGGTTTGTGGAAGGTATGCACACATTTTGGTGGTCATCTATTGAAAGATAAGTGCCAAATCTCTGTTAATTGTATGTTGTGTAATTGTACATGTGTTATAACTTGATGAGTAATGCATGGATATATCAGATATGCTGTGTGTGTAGGCTTACTATTATTTCCACATTGATCTGTGTATGGTTAGAGTATATTTCAGTATGTTTTAATGATTATTTCCGCATGAATACGTGGCATGAACATAATGCTGTAACTGTTAATTGTGTTATATATGCGTGCATATAATTTCACAAAATGGTATCAGAGCTAAGTGAAACGTTCAAGAAGTGGTGTTTCTTGACCTGTTGGTGGCTGGGAACATTACAGGGATGAAGGGATAAATACACAGATATACATCTGGTTGATGTTCATAAATTCCATAATTGACAACTTATTATCATTAATATGCAAAAACAATAGATATACATATCCAATTACCACACAAGTAACACATGATAGAACATAATCGCTGTAGTGTTAATATTCTTCCCATTCCATCACACCCTAGAATACATTAAGCAAAGCATACTTGACAACAACATAGTCTCATGTTCTCTTTAGATAATTTCCCATATTTACAATACATTGCACCATGCGCATCCTTTCAGACCTTAGAGTTATGGAAGACTCAGGCTTACATTTAGAACCATTTCAACATTACAATACTACAGAGGCTCAGAGTGAGCTCTTCAACAATAGACAACTACAATGACGTATTGAATTCACTCTACAATGACAAAAACCACAACAATAACCTCTTCTTTCTTGTCCTTGCTTTCTTTTATAGCCTTCTCAACTCTAGAACTCTCTTTGTTGATTCTGCTCCACTTGCTCTACTGAGTATCAGTCTCGCATGCTTCTGCCACTTGCGTGCATTCCACATATCCTTTTTGGAATCGGGGCAATCTTAAATTCCTCACCAACTCATCTTTTGTCTGCTCCATGTTCCCTCGTGTTGCTGGAAGTAATCATTTGGGGAGATTTCCAAGTGATTTCTTTCTTGATTCTAGCGTGCATCTTCTTGATTTCTGGTGTGCATCCAAAACTCAGACCGATGTACATTTGGTAGACCTTGGGTTTAGTGCGCAATATCAAAACTTGGTTCAACGCACACTTCTTATCAATCCTCGCACAATTGCTTGTGTGTGCGCAAAAATTAAATGGGCTCGCACAACTTTGTTTGTGCGCGCATGTGAGATTAACCCAAAACTTTGGGTGCCAATATGCCCCCACCACTATTAGTTGGCTCATCCTCGAGCCAACTGCCTCATGGAATGACCATTGCGACTGTCTTGAGTAAGAGAAAATCATCATCATTGGTGGACCAAAGTATCATTGGCGTGCATGTCCTTGCATGTGGAGTTACTATCCCATCTTTTCCTTGAGCCAGCCGGTATCATATTCCATCCTAGCCGTTGGATTTGTCATGTTGGATGATTAGTAGTCATTATAACCTTACTTCCTATCTTTCCTCCAGCCCCTATAATTAACCCCTGATTTATTCTGAATCAAGCAAATTGTCCTCTTGTCAGCGCCATTAATGAGCCCATATTCTTGAAATTGAATGAAATTGACACAATATAACTACCTATCATATGGACCGTTACTATCACAAATCTATTTCCCCTGACAGATCTTGTAAATTGATGATGACTTCGACAACGCCACACATGCATGGGTATTATTCTTTAGGGGTACCATGCACATTCCTTTGCACACCGACATCACGTTATTCTTGGCTTAATTGGATGCAACGACCCCGGGCGGTTGCAGGGTTTGCTCATTCATGCACAATCAATCAGTTTTCGCCATGGAGGCACTGTACTGGGCTTGACCAGTTCTGGTAGTATCCACTGGTTAAGTAGTTCTTCTGTAGGTATGCCCAATTCATATGTTTTCTTAATGGGGTTGGGGAAGAGTAGTGTAGGGAAAGTTTCTTCGGTGGGTATTAATGGGGTATCCATGTCCATTCTCTATGCATGTGGCCTTCTTACTTGCACAATGGAGAACTAGGGACCAGGGGTATAGGGTGATTTTTCGACAACATATTCTAGGCATTCATATATTGACTAGATGCATCGCGCTACTACTTAACTATCCATCGCCATTTTCAAGGGCATGTGTATCAACAAATATCTGCACCTTATTTGAACCTTTCCCGCATGGATACTTTGACCACTGCCCATTCTCAATATGGTTCTCGATACGCTGCCCACCATTGCGCAGGTATGATTATGAGCACGGTATCAAGAGCGTGAAACTAGTGGTGTCTGAGAATGTGCCATATATAGGAAATAAACGCATCCACCGGATCCGACCCATCATACAAACATGATCAAATTTCTTTCTAGTGCACTTAAATGGTGATATGAGGGCACCTACTTGTAGAAATTTCATAGAATTTCTGTTGCCACATTTCCATGGCATATTCAAAGTTAGTATCATAGGACTTGACGCTCTGCCAACTTAACTCTCCGTCTGTAGTGGGATTGATGTAATCCTCCATGCGCTCAGTGATCTTATAGATGTTGTGAATAATAGAGATTTGCACATCCTCACCCACTGACTCATTGTACCTGTCTCCCTCATTAGGATCTAGAAGTGTAATCACATGCAAGGTGTTTGTCTCAAATGACATCTACCTCTTCTTCAAATTGTACACCACATTGTTATCAGAGGCCCAAT
>JASDQU010377077.1:0-11339 GCA_032191745.1 Picea mariana | reverse complement strand
TAGGTATGATCAAAATTGGATGTGCCAAGTGGAATTTACGGTAACTTCCCCACAACTTGTCGATTTTTGTCCTTTCCAGGAGATCTCACTTGTATAGAGTGCCCCACACAAAATAATTGTTATAAAATTATGAAACTCACACTAGAAATACTACAGACTCTCTATGATCCAATGAAACTAGTCCTACTCAATTTGGATACTCTAGGAAGAAGTTATGATTGTTTTACCTGGAGCACCTTTTTGAGACTAGTCAATAGGACTAGTTAGATACCCTATCTTACACAGGGTATATCTACAAATTTAAGAGAACCCAAAAATTGAAATTTTTACCGTAGAGACCTTACTAATTTATGTAAATATCCTCCAAAGTTTAGGCTCTGAAATGTTACAGAAAAGTTTTTATAGCGAACATTTCACAATGACTCAGTTCAGGATGATTCCAGAATCCTATCTTGTATAGGCTGTATCTCCGAAAGTATAAGGCCCCAGGAGATGAATTGTGAGCCCAACGTACCTTGATCCATCTACTAAATATCCTCCAAGCCGTTCCTTCTGAAACGTTGTAGAAAAAAAGTTATAGCAAAAATTCCAAGGTGTCTCAGATGTAGCAACGAAACCCCAAGACCTTGAGCTCTGATACCATATGCTAAGAACCAAATATCAATATAGCATAGAAAAACCTCAGAAAAAGTACTCAAGGCCTTGAAAAAGAGATAATTTCAGATAATTATCCTCTTCAAGGGGGCAACCTCCTTTTACCCCACTTAAATGTTCAAGTACAAGATGATTCAAAATGAAAATGTCTCCTTGGTATATATAGGAGACTAGGAGGTATAATTACAACTAATGGCCTAAATTCGACATAAATAAAATAACATTACTAATATAATATGCCCCAATTAAGGGGTAATGAGCCAATATTAGGGCTTAACATGAAAGGGTAATATAGGAAAAAGTAGGCTATCTGGCATTGTAAAATATGTCGAAATCGAGGTCCAACAAGGAGATTGGATTGAAGTGTCCCTTTAATGTTTGGTAGCGAGTTGGAGGTAGTTGAGGGGACACGATCCCTTGTTTTTATCAAGGTGTTGCGACCTATGACCCTCCATGTGTGGATCAACCTATTTGGGTTAGGATTCCATACATACAATTATCATGAAAACCAAGCATAAACATAAGCATAAACTCATCACATTAACAAACTCAAATTACTCCTTAAATAATGCAAGAATCCATAATTTATATTAAGCATGGTCAAAAGGTGAGTTTATGGATACAAAGGTGATAAAAAAGAGTGTTATTGACGAGCCTTACGATAGACGTTATGGAGACCCATCATTACCCCTAGCTAAAGTTTTTGCACATTTCTGTGCAACCAAAATGATGAGATGTCCCATCTAAACTATTATTGTTTTTCTTTTCATCTCTATATTATATCCCATGCTATGTATCTTGTTATGGCTCCTTGTTCATGAAGTCCCATAGTCCTTTCAACCTTTTCTCACTCTTTCTTATCCTTTTCTCTATTCAAATCAACTAGTGGTGAAGGTTGTAGGAGGAGAGGGGGATTAAACTTTAATCCCATCCATTCCACTTTCAAAATCTTGCGTGATTCCTTATAAAGTGAAGTTCTAAACAAAGAGGCTTGTAAGGAACTATGTGTGTGGGTTTCTTTGATTTTTAGTCCTTATGGGAGTGATTTCCATTTTCTTTGGCATGCCTAAGTTCATTCCTCTCATAGGATCCTCAAGGTATCTTCTAAATGAGCAGTGGGTTTTTTTATTTCTTCTAGAATGGGTGCCACATCCATATCCAAAATAAGGACCTCATGAATGGCTACAATCTCCCATGGTTTGGGAGCTTCAGCCTTGAACCAAAGAGGGTTGTGGAACTCTTATTATTTGTATATTTTCAACACAGTTTCTATAAGCTCTTCATGCCTCAACCTGGATGAAAATGCCATTAGTTGAACATCCCCATACATATGAATTTGGACTCCATTTGTAAAGATATGGGAGGGAAAATTAGTGTAAGTATAACTCAAACATTCTAGCCCTCATTTCCTCATCACTCTCTTGGCATATATCTACAAAATCCTTTGGTGTTTCCATATTAAACCCAACTTGTTGTGTTAGACTGTCCAACTAAAATTTGATCCAATATTCTCTAATGAAGAGTGTGTAGACCTTTGCAGGCTGTCAACAACTTGCTAACTCTTGTGCTAGTTGGGCCATGTTGGCTATGGATACTTTCATTATGTATACCATGTCATATAGGGTGGCCTCATTATCCTTTGTTTTCTACAATTCTTCCCTCAAAGTCGGATTTTCCAACTTCAATTATTTGTAGTCATCTACCCCTTTCATTTTCATGATTTGGAGATTTTATTGCACATGATGGATCTACTACTCTAGGCTCTTTTTGTTGCCTTCCTTTGTTTTTCCTTTTATATGCTTTCTCTCTACTATATTTTTCTACTTAAGTGACTCAGCTTTGGCTACTTCCAACACCTTTAAGGTGGTTTATAGGGTAGTATTTGAGACTGTTGTTTTCTCTTCTTCCTTGAGATCTTCTTTCCTTGCTTCAGCCTCCTCAGGTTCCCCTAATGAACTTCTTGTAGGGTTGGAAGAGTCGTCAAGGTTTACTATATAAGAATAGATAGGAATAATTTGTTTGGGAGTGGCTTGGGATTTTGTCCTATCCCTCCTATAGAATTTCCTTCTCTTCTCTTGGGGTGTACACTTCTCCTTGAGTTTCAATGGTCTATTAAGGGGTGTTCTCATATTTATTAAGGTGGAAACCACTTCTTTATTAGTGGGATCTATTTTAGTTTTATCGTGAGATTTCATTTTCTTGTAAGTTCCCTCTCTATTCGCCTTCTTCTTCCCTTTCACATCCATTTCAGGGCTTGAGTCCTAAATACCCTACTAAGACTCTAAGAAATCCCATCTATCCATATCCAAAAAATGTTCCCATGATATTTTAACATTCAAATTTTCTAGGGCCTCACACACTATGAGTTCGATGAGACCATGGTGTGCTAGTGAATCCTTCTTCCCTTTTTGAACTTTTTCACTCATCTCTCTAACAACTTGTATGATAAATTAAGGGATAATAAGGTTCTCTTCAGGATTTCAATGGAACAAATGGCTTAATTGATGTATAAATATGAAATGATAGGAATAAACTACACTGAGCCTCCCTTCACATGTTATGTATTTAAGTAAATGGTAGGTCACTTCAGGCCATGGCTCAGGTAAGCTCTCCATGTTTACCCCATTTTTATCCTCTATAGGCTCTTCATAGCTGAGGATGAAGAGGTTCTTAGAATCACTAGCCTCTTGTCTCTCATATTTGTCCCAAGGAAAATCCATGGGTAGGCCTGAGAATCTGTTGACTGTGGCTTCATCAACATGTATTTCTATCCCTCTCACAATAATGATATACTCATGCCCTCTTAGGTTTTGAAAATTCAAAGAAACTTCCATGAAAATTCCATCATCATACTCTTTTAACCTATCAAAATACAAAATCCAATTGTTGTCTGAAATATCTCCACTACTTCATGGTTACTGTATACCTTAGAAGGGTCTGTTGGCTCCCTTTTGTTAAACTGAGCTCCCATTGTTCAATTTCCGAAGTTCAAAACAATTGGGTGTGGTATTATGTAGGTATTTTGAGGTAGTCAAGGATCTGAGATGACCT
Organism: Picea mariana; assembly: GCA_032191745.1. Lineage (NCBI taxonomy): Eukaryota > Viridiplantae > Streptophyta > Pinopsida > Pinales > Pinaceae > Picea > Picea mariana. The sequence continues at coordinate 7,634 of JASDQU010377077.1, read as the reverse complement.
ATGTATTCTAGATGTATTAGTTTCACTGCTATTTTAGGTAGTCACCAAATATTTGGACAATAATCAAAGGATGGTTGAGTGATGGTTTCTTTTTACAAGAAAAATTAAATGCTCAGACTTACTTTGTTAGGAAGGCCATAAAACATTTTGACCAAGGATTTAGGATGGGACAATATGGTCAAGAGAAATGCGGATTGATATGAAGACCCTACTTAGTTCCCTGTTGGAGGAAAAATGCAGGCTTAGGATGAATCTGTAGAAAATTTTCTTTGTGGTATAATTTCTTTAAGATAATCTGAGTGAGGCACCCACAAGTTTAGAGCACTCCGTGAGAAAAATTCAAGACAACATGCAGGATTATAGTACTCTATGAAAAAACTTTAGGACAACCTAAGTAAGGCCTATGCAAGCTTGTAGTTACTTTGTGGATTTTTTTTTTAAATAGCTTGAGCAAGGAAAATGTAGGCTTCTAATATTTTGTGGGAAATTTTTTAAAGATGACCTGATCACACATGAAAGCTTGTGTAAATAATTTTAAAGATAACAAGGCATATGTAGGCTTGTGGTACTATGTGGAAACAAATATGAATATAACTTAATCATATACTGAGAGAAAATTTCCAAACCTGGGCTTCGGGTTATACACCAACCTTTCTTGTAGGCTAAGTGTTGCTTAGGCTATTCAAAATTTAGGATGGATAACCCCTATTTGCTTTCTTAGAGATACAGTATTTGTTGTCTTTTGGAGAGATCCTTGCTCTGGAGAACCCTTGCTATGCTTAGATAGACTATCTATTTTTTTCTTACTTGAAGAGACCTTGCTTGCTGATCTTTGGAGAGATTGTCCATTGATTGTATGAGTCAAGCAATGGAGAGTTATTATCATGGGTGAAAATCTTTTCACTTTTAGTTTGGAATTTGGCTCTCCATGTGATTTGACACTTGCACCATCACTACAAGTTAACAATCAATTTGTTGCATGCTAACTTCCACCACTCTTAGTTATCACCTTTTCGTCTCATGGCTTGAAGTAGCACCTCCCCCCACATGGAGATCGAGGCCCACCTTGATTTTGTCATTTTGCATGGGTGAATTTGTTTTGACCATGCAAAATATATTATGGTGTAATCTTGCAGTTAAAAAATGAGTAAAGTAAGAATGTATGAGAGAGAGCATCTTAGAATTGACATGATTTGATTTTTAATAGCTGATGTAGTGGATTCATGGTTTCCCTTTAATGTTGATATCATTTTTTAAGTTTGTTGTAGGTTTCTTTGTACATGTTGTAGTGGATCCTATAGTTGTGTAGAGGAACTTGTAGATGATTTGTGGTATTATCCCTTTAGTTTTTTTTTATCTTGCACTAGTCACAACGATGATTTTTGTTGAAGAGTTTAATGTTTTTGTTGAAATAAAGTGCTTTTTGTATCTTCATGTAGTTTCATGTAGGTTTTCCTATAGAAAACCTATGTGCTGCAACGTTTCTTGTAGAAGCCTTTCGATGATTGTGTGTTGCTCCTGATTAGTGTTTTAATGTTTTTGGAGGGTAGATAAAGTGGTATGGAGTGGATGTGGTGTTTGCTGGTCTGGAATGGAAAGTAAAATAGATGAAAATGGTAAATTTAAAATAAGGATTGGTATGAATGATTGTTTAACATGGATTGCAATGAATGTGAAAATGTGGTTTCTTTGGAACATGAATTTTTATGAATTCCTTGACTTTCTTTGCAGGGGTGTATCATATATGAGACTGTTATTCAAAATTATAGGGTTGAATCATTTTAAATATGCCTGCTAATCATTTATTTGTATGCTTGTTAAATAGAAAAAAAGTTATTTGCTGCATACCTCATATTTATTTCTTATTTTGCTTGATTATCCTTCAGATTCTTGTCCTTTGTCTTCCTTTGTTCTCCAATACTAAATGTCATGTTCCGAGTGATTAAAATATCACAATAAAATAGAAGTACACACCATGTACACTGATGTTAGCATGGATCACAACTCCAAGATAGATACGAGAGATAAGTTACACAATAAATCCTTAAAAATAGGAGAACATCCTCCAAATACCCAAATGCATTCATACATCACAATTCATTTGACTCAATAATGACTACATGATCTCTATATATACCTATTCACACATTGTACATGAGGCCCCTTTATCATTAGGACGACCCTATTACATATACATTTACACATTGCATGTACATTTAACCCCATATATGCCCCCCTTGGGGTCATATCACTTGAATTCTTGGTTGATCTCTTGGTGGCCTTGGATACCTACAAAGTATTATTATTATTTTATTTTTTCTCAAGGAAATGGTGCAATTTATGGTTTTCACCATTGCCTTACCTCATCATGCTTGTAAGGGTTTTCATGATGAGGAGCATTATTTTTCTCAAATCTAAGGCTGCCTCCGTGGAGATTTTTAACCAAATATTTGTCTGAGATGCCTCATTAAGGTTTTCACCCATGTATTTTATTTTTTAATTTTTTCCAGTGTTTGGATGGATTTGGAACATCTTTTATTCCAATCAATTTCACTTTTTATTTATTTTACTATATTTGTAAACTCTTCCTTTGTCAGGGGCTTGTTGTACCTTTTGAGTCTAAATCCATTCACAAATGGTGGAATATTTTCTTCATTTATGGTCTTGATTTGGACTGAGACATTTCCATGAAATTTTTCAATGATGTATGGTCCCATCCATCTTGTCATCAACTTTACCTTGAAGTCTTTGAATCCGGAGTCATATAACGCTGCCTAGTCTCATTCTTTGAAATTTCTAGGCTTGATGATTTTGTCATGCCATATTTTTCTTTGTAGCTAGACTACCTTAGCATGGAAGAGTGATTGCATCCTATACTCATATAAGGAATTTATCTACTACGACCTTTCTTGTTATGCCAATGCGAGGTCCATACTAAGTTCATATGTTTTCTTAAAGTGGAAAATTCAAATTCAATGGGAAACATGGTCTTCCTGCTATAGACTAGCTCATAGGGAGTAAACCATGTGCTAATCATCCATGTGGTATTTTATTCCCATACTACCTCTATCAATTTCGATTCCCCAATATTTCTTGTTCATACCGATTGTCTTGGTGATGATGTTAGCCAACTCCCTATTTGTCACTTCTTCTTTTCCATTTTCTTGTGGGTGATAATGAGTGGAATTCCTGTGGATTATGTGATGTTGTTGCATGATTTTTTATATGAGTTTGGAGGTGAGATAATTCCCTTGATCCGTGACTATCTACGCTATGAGTCAAAACCTTGAGAATATGTTCTCTTGTAGAAATCCAATTTCTTTTTGTTTTTGTTTTCTGTAGCTACCTTCATTGCTTTCACCTCAGTTCATTTGGTTAGGTAATCCATGCATACTAGGATGTACTTATTTTGTCTTGAAGGGGGGTCAACAGGCCCCATAAATCCAAGACCCACTTATCAAAAGGTTCCAATAATACTTGGGGCTACGAGGGAATTTTATTTCTCTTGGTGGGTTTTCCCAACCTTTGACACTCATCATAGTAAGAGATATATTGTTGAGCATACCTATGAAGGGTAGGAAAAATAGTAACCAGTCTGAAAGATCTTGTAGGTTGTCCTCTTTGCTGCATACTGTCCTCTACATGGTTCATCATGGAATGCATGGAGGATGTCATGCAACTCATATTCCCTTAAACATATCCTCATAATATTATCTGGTCTAATCTTGAATAAATATCCTGCAATCAAAGTATATGCTGCACGTTTTCTAATAGTCTTGCATATTTCCATGTAGGAAAAATGCTAAGGAAACCTACTTGTTGTCAAGTAGTTTGTTATGTTAGCAAAATAGGGGGTTTGTAATGAAATTGTGGAAAGGTTCTCATTTGGAAAATGATCATCTACCATGTCTTCATTTGTAGTATTTTTTATTCTTGATTAAAGATATGCAACAAAATTTTATCTCCTTGGCTTGTCATGAATTGTTAGATTAAATTGTTGTAATAACAAAATCCATATAATTGTTTTCCCATTAATATTAGGTTTGTTCATTAAATACTTAATGGAATAATGATCTGTGTGTATACAAAATTTATATCCAATAACATAATGTTTAAATTTGTTGTGAGCATAAACCACCATAATTTTTTTTTCCAGTAATGTCTAGTTTATCTCTGCACCAAACAATTTTTTACTAACAAAATAAATTGGATAAGGATTCTTATTTTCGTTTTTTCCCAAAACTATCCCTATTTATTTTTCTGAAGCATTAGTATGGATATGTAAGGGAAGAGTCCATTTGGGACCTTGAAGAAAAGGGGTTGTGATAAGGTTTTCTTTGATAATTTCAAATGCATTTTGACATTGTGGTGTGTAAAAGAAGTCTACGTCTTTAGATAGTAAGGAAAACATAGGAGAATATAACTTGCTAAAATCATTGATGAACCTCCTATAGTAACCTACATGTCAAAGGAATATTTTGACATCCTTTTGTTTTAGAGGGGTATGCAGATGTTTGATGATATTTACCTTGTTTTCCTCTACCTTTATCCCTTTGGACGATAAATGGTGTCCTAGAACACCCCCCCCATTAATAAGAATATTGAACTTTTCATGGGTAAGGGGGAGGTTCATTTCTTCACATATTTGGAGAACTTTATCAATATTGGTTAATGCTTCTTGAAAATAATTTCCATAGGGTGTGAATTCATCTATGTATATCCTTATTTTTCCATGGATGAGATCTGAAAATATGTTGAGTACAACCTTTTGGAAAGTGGCTAGATAATTTCATATGTTGGAACATTCACCAATACTGAGAGGGGGGAAGAATCAATATTGAGCACTTTTTACCACTTTTAACCATAACATGTAAACATCAAGTTTATCAATCAATTATAACTTATGATTGCATTCAATATATCATAAAATATAACCATAAACAATGCATCACATCATAACCACAACAGATACACAATACAACAAATTTTTATGTGGAAACCCAAATGGGAGAAAACCATAGAATGATTTCTTATATATCAAAGATTACATTCATAGGAAGAACCAACTTCTAGATTCTCCAGCTCCAACTAGAAGGAGGATCCAACCCCCCGATTTATAGGCTCCAAACTGAAGGAAGCTCCAACTCCTTATATTCTCTAGCTCCAACTGGAAGGAGGATACAACCTCCTAATTTACAGGCTCCAAGATGAAGGAAGCTCCAACTCCCTATATTCTCTGAATCCAACTGGAAGGAGGATCCAACCCCTCGATTTACATGCTCCAATCAGAAGGAATATGCAACTCCATGTATTCTCCAAATCTAACTAGAAAGAGGATACTACCCCCTAATTTACATGCTCCAACCTGAAGGAAGCTCCAACTCCCTGTATTCTCCGACTCTAACTAGAAGGAGGGTATGACCCCCTTTGCTTTCCCCTTCCTTATGCCCTTAAATATAAGTGTAGAATCAACCTGTCACTTCTACTATCACTGATACATCATAATCAACATCATCACCAACCTGTCACTGCCATTTTCATTGTCACTAATACTGTCACTGTCATTGATACTGTCATTGCCATTGATAATCAACCTGTCACTAATATTGATACATCATCATCATCAAAACCATATGCCAATATAACCTAGAAAATATCTCAAAACATATGCCCAACATCACCAAGATATGCCTCAAACAATGTACCAAGCATGTGCCAAAATATGCCTCAAACATGTGCCATAACATCCATGAATCATGTACCAAATATATGCCTCAATCATATTCCATATTAATCATGATATGCCTCAACCATGTACCAAAGTATGTACCTCAAACATACACCATATCATCAAATATGTTCCTTAAGTATGTATGAAAACATCCAATATATATACTTCAACCATATGCACCAAACCATGTGCCAAAAGCCTCCAAGACATGCCTCAAGCATGTACCATAACCATCAAAATAGAACACATAGAAAGCATACCTTTAGTCATGTAGCAACCTAGTGTATGTGATCATAGACCTGCATACCTTCCTTAACTTCTTCAACAAAAGGATAGGATCTTCATTTGACTTTACTTCAGTCTCGCGGGACTAGTTTTTGGATTAGTCACAAACCCTAAATTTCAACAATAATAACTCCATATGTGTAATGAATAAAGGTTTGAAACTTTTTCCCAATATTATTCACTATATTCTGTGAAATTCCTCCAAGTTTCATTCCTTGAATCATTGTTGAAAACGAGTTATAATGAAAATGGAAAACCTTGCTGAATTTTGGCCTATTTTGGAGAGCGAACTTGAAGAGCATGCCACATGTTGAATATTTGATATATGGTTCTAAAAATTTCACACAAAATACTATGGAAGATACTATTTCAAATTCAATTGGTTTAATAGAAGTTGGATACTCTATGAAGAATTTATGACTACTTTTCTCAGAACACCTGTTTGAGACTAGTTTTAGAACTAGTAAAAACCATATCTTTCACAGAACTATCTCCCTAAATACAATGACCTAGAAGCTTCAATTTTTACCATAAGTACCTGGATATGTATTCACAACATCCTCAAAGTTTTTCTATCTAAATAATTCTATAAATGTTATAGAGAAAATGGTAAGATGACCTTTAAATAACATACCTTAGAACTCATCACCACAAGACTTCATCCTCCCTTGGAATTTCGACCTTCTTCACTTCATATTCCCTTTAAAATTCACCTCATATCTCTTTGGTTACCTCAGATAAAAATCACTTGAGGTGATGTAATAATGAATTCCCAGGTGTCTTATTTATACTAGATTTGACACCCTCTTTTTAGGGCTAATTTGACCCAAATAAAATTCAAAATAATTTTTAATGATTATTCCATTGGGGACGACTTTACCAACAATATCCTTAATATTTATTTTAATGTTCATTCCAATGGGGCCAAATTGTAACTTCTTGTTTGCAACAAATTTTCTTCTTTTAATTAATTTGGGGCCAACTTGTCACTTGTTACAACTGTTTAGGGATTCTTAACCATACTTTGGGGATTCTATCTTCAAGAGGGCATATCTCCTCAATCATGAGGAAGCATGTGGCGTACCACCTACCATTGGAAATGGAATGATGAGGAATATACATACATGAGGGTTGTGCATGCATTTACAATTCCTTCACACTCTTTTTCTTCAAACAACTTCAGGCTTTATGACCACACCTCTAGGGCTTCTTAACCACTTACTCACTTAACCATATTTCCAGAGATTTTTGTATACTTCTTCAAAGAATCTTCCTGTGAGGGCCATTCTTAGAGCTATGCCATAAGGGGGCCACTTTGGATACTTCTTCAAATACACCCATTACATCTAGAGTCTTCTAGACTTCTTCTAGAGTTGACATCACTCATTACTTCTAGGGGATTCTTGGAGTTCTTCTAGAGTTGAAATCAATGAAACCCAAATTTCCTACTAACATCAATAAAAGGCAACTTTCCAAGAATCTCCCCCTTTGGAATTGATTGCAACACTCATACTCCACCTGTGACCAATGCCCCCAATCTTTCTCTCCTCACGTTTCTCTCCCCCTTTGACATCAATGGAAAAGGGTAAATCTCTTTGGAGCTGCTCCCCATATATTT
>JASDQU010377076.1:0-11339 GCA_032191745.1 Picea mariana | reverse complement strand
GCATCCATCTAGCAATGGCTCTCCTCTTCCATCCATTTGTTTCCATTCTCAGACTAAGGGCACACGAATTAGCAAGAATGAGGCACAAAAAAATGAAAGAGTGAGAAGGGTGTAAGAGTGAATGGAGAAGAAAAAGTGAACCCCCAAAACATACAACAAGGGATGTTTATATAATTACATGAAAACAAGAACCACATGGCCTTCCTTCCAAGGAGATCATGTAACCACTTTTCCCAATTAATACCAATATGGGTAAATAAAATATAATAAAAATAGTTATCCCCTTTAGCCCTCTCTCTCATGGAATCATATCCCCCTACCTCTTTTCCTTGTCCATATTGCATCCAAAAATGTATTGTTTTATTAAACTATATGAAGTATTACATTTCCTAGGCACGTTGGCCCCTTTTCCAACTTTACAAACTCACCAACCTAAGTCACAATTACATAATACATTCTAGTTCATAGGGATTAAAATCGAGGTGTTACATCCCCCTCCCCTTATTTTTTCATTGTCCTCAGTGCACAACACCATACCAGTCTTCTTAACACTACAACACTAGGCTCAAAATCCTTTACTCAACACATGTAGTCCAACCAAATTTTTTATGCATAGGCACTTTGGCCTAAAATTAAACATGTATACGTAGGAATTCCATCCCAAAAGATGTATAATGATCTTCAAAATTTATATTTCTAGAAACAATTCCAACTGACAAGCTCTCCTTCCTTATCATCCTACACAACACAAAGAAATGAACACCTTTCTTTTCCATGTAGTCCCTCAGACCATTCCACTTCTCTCCAAGGCTCCAGCGTACTCGGCCAGGAAGTTTAAGAGTTGTGGCTCTAAGGACTCCACCTGCAGCAAGTCCATTGGACTTTATTCATTCTATGCCTTCATCATTGAGCTCAATTTCCTTTTGGTGTTCTTATTCATGAGCTTCCAAATTCCATAGCCAACATCTCATATGTATTATACACATACATTCATCACGAGATATCATTATAACAAATTTCAATAATAAATGTCAAATATGTTTTATATAGGAAAACAATTTTTTTTAGGCATGAGCTTCCTACTCATAATTCGTTTGGCTATTAAAGATGCATGCATCACCCAATACCATTATTCCTACAATTTTCTCAACCCTCAATCATCCAAACCAATTGTTAACATATCATAACAATTTTTAATTTCTCAAATCTATTTATATACAAGAAGTAAACTTCCCCAGGCATGAGGATTTTTCTCATAGTGCTTGGCTCTTGTAGCAACAAGAATTGGTCTTATATATGGGCTAGCACTCCTGCCATACCCAAGGCCATTCTCCCTAAAATTTCATCAACCTTTCATTCAACCACACAAATTGATAGCATAACATAACAATTTGTAACTATTAATTTCTGAAATCTATTTTATACAGAAAAATAAAGTTCCCAGGCATGGATTTTTTGTCATAATGTTTGTCTCTTCCAATAGTAGAGAAAAATCTTCCTTATGGGATTACATTATTTCCATATCCAAGACCACTCCACTTGCAATTTTCATCAACCTTCACTCAACCAAACAAGTTGTCGATATCATGCATATGTATATTTTCATGGAAACAATTACAGAAATTCACAAAGTGATCTAAGAATTGTTTACAACAACAATTCAATCACTTCCATTAATCTAACTATTAACTCAAATATCAATATTGTTATTACTATGTTCCCTCAACCAAGTTTTTTTTGTAATTTATTATTAAGTAGCTACTTTAACCTACAATTTCTGTGTTGCAATATCTTACAGCTCATGAAGTGTTTTCAACTTCATGAGTTATAAATACTCACATCATTTCAATTTTTATCATAATAATTTCTACGTCATATAATATATACATGCATTCACAAAAACACATTCAATAATACATTTAATATCCCTTGTAACATTTTCAACAACTCTAAAAAGAGATCTCGGAATTGTAAAAACAACAATTCAATCACCCTCAACTAATATTGATATTAAATATAATGCAACTATCCATGATTATGTATTTTTAACACCATAAGATTTTCATAATGCAACAAATAATTACCAATAAAATAACAAAAATCAAGGTGCCAATACCCATGGCCACATCTACACAATGCATCCCTGCATTGACTACATAATACCACATAACTATGTCATACACTCCACCATGGTGAGTTGGAAGGTCTGGCCAACACCTCAACACATCATCTGAACTCTTCCCAATACTGCCTAAATATTTGTATACCCTCATCTTTAACCCATACACAACACAAGGAAACATAATTCCTAAGTGCTCTTCAGTGTCGGCAAAGAAGTTGTAGTCCAAACATCAGCTATACATGGGAATCCATTGAGCACTCACATAAGACTATAGCCTTTCCATATCCATCCATACCATGGTCTCACACATGACTAGCTCTATGGATATTCATTATTATAGAAGGAGTATGTCTCCCGATTCAACCTGGTTATGATCTCATAACCAATCATAGCACAACATGAAAATAACATTTTATATAAATGCATTCTAGCATCAAATACATTTACATACTCTAGGCCTTCAGTTATTATATATCAATTTAAATCTTGAAAAATTAACTAAAGGAATACTTACCTCAATTCCCTTCAACATTGGAAGCAATCAAATGCATACATGAATGGCTATTATCAACCTACTTGATGATACTTGATCAACTAATATTTGTAAAAGCTTGCAGGATTCCACCTTCATCCTTTTGATTACCATTCCTACCACCCTCATGGGTCTTCACATCAATGGAAGTCATAAGCAACAACAACATCCACATATTTAACCATGATATATCATTTTTCCTTCATACATAATCCATCATTAGTCATACTCAATTAACATAACATCGTTATTACATAATAACAGACTATTCTAAGTCCACAAGCATACCATATGCATATCCAAGCATGCACATATGCACAAGTACACATCCATCTGCAAAAAACATTCACTCTCAACATGTCTAATAATGCATATGTATTTTAAATTCATTCTATGCATCATGCACTCTAGTGCATTTATGTTTTAGTTCACTTATTATTTATTTATTTACGTTGTAGTTGGTTTTCTCTAAATTTATTCATATCCTTGCTACCTTGTGTGCTCCCATTCTTCTCATTTTCCTTATTGTTCCTTGGTCTGAATACTTTCCATCCAAGTTCCACTTAGCCATTCTGCAATCCAACCATTTTGTTCAATTTGCAACAACTTATTTTAGGCAGTTCTACCCAAGCTTTACCTTTATGAAACATTCCAACACCTTGGAATGAAGTAGCTCACAACATTCCATTACTCTACTATTACTACATCCTTGAATTCAACTTACCCATAATCACCCCACATCGTTGCTATTACTTCCAATTTTCCATTAGATTACTTCGTTTAAAAATTCTCACTTTTCTCACTCAAGACCATTGCCAATGGAATTCTATTTCATTTAGTGACACTTTTCAAGTGACAAAAACTTCATTATTCTATCCCTGATTTCTCTGCATTAGCATCTTTCTTCCACTATGAACTCTAATACCATAATTGGATTTCTTACTCTGAGTAATTTTAGACAAGGTATCTAAGTCATATCTAGCAAACCCTTCTCAGGAACACATGTGCTTGTGATTCGAAAAGATCTTTTAAACGACAATGGTTGAGTTATTATGCATGTGTTATTTTACCATTTAGGAAATTACTGAAAGAGGGAGAATGAAAGAGGAATTATGGAAGACATATAAACATATACATATCGGAACATAAGCATGAAGAACAACAAACCATAAACACCAATGTGATAACGGAGTTTGGCAATCTCACCTACGTCTCCAGGCCTTTGTCTTAGTGGGTGAGGCTTTCTTATTTTTGTTCGAAGATTTAAATGTACATCATGAAAATGACAATGGATTAGAACAATGAGTTGGTTTTGTTCTACCAGATCTCAAGAACCCATCAAAACTGACGGCACCCAAATCGAATGAATGAAGCTCCCAGAAATGCCCTGCAAAGGTGCGCTCCTCAATAGCTTCCCTACATGACAATGTCTTTGGCTCAATAATTTGGAAAAATAAACATGTTCTAAACCTCCTCCCTTGGATTCAAGAAGCCCTAGTTTATATAGTTCTGAATTTGGTAACCATCTCCCAACTTCCCCCCAATATTTGGCCTCAAAAAGGGCCCAAGATCCTCCAAAATTGGATAAAATCTCCAAAAAATGTTGAGAAAATTCAATTAAAATCATACACTAAAGTTTAAAACCCACTTATTGCAAATATATTGGGTGCATACCCCTTTCTTAGGGCACATGATCACCTGGATGCCTCCATGTGGCCCTGTGCCATGCGATGGCCCCCTAGCTCTCGGCCCCTAGTTACATTGTATGCCATATGGTCGGGTTTTAAAGATCCACGCCCAAACTAGTGGTTTAGCCCCTGGAATCCAGCCCATGGTTATGCCCGTTGGTCGGCAGGCTAGCCCGACTGACCGGGGCTAACCCCATAACCTCCACATTAACCGATATAACTATGGCCATATGGAAACAAAATGGGAACTGGTGTCGAAAACCGTGGCTATTTTTTGGAGCTACACCATAATAAATGCCACTCCAAATGCAAACAGTGCAGAGTCATATGGAGAAGGTCTTATGATGAGTGTTGTGACCGGGGGCTGGGGCCTAGCCCCAGTCCTATCCACCATCGTTGGAACATTAATTTCAAATTAAATATTAATGGAAACATATGATGGTAAGCACCACCAGGTAGGTGGGCTGGTAGTCTGGCCTATGCGAAAACACTTTCTCCCATGCCCGAGGTCACGGGTTCAAACCTCATAGAGTCCAAAAAAAATTCAATGATATTAACCAATGAATGGGTGCCACGTGGCACCTTCCCATTCTCCCAATCCAATGCCACATGTCGATCTCCCATTGGTCCATCTGTCTACCCGGTTTTTAGTCTAGTCACCTACCATTGTCCCTGCCACATGTCATACGACCCTGCCACTATACCTGCCACGTATCGTACAGCCCTGCCACATCCGCCATACAAATGTGCCACGTGTCACCCTTGTAGTGGTGACATGTGTCACATTCTGATTGGTCCACCTGTACCTGTCCATGTCAAAATCCACGTACCCTGCCATGTCATTTGTACGGCCTATACAGTCAGTTGCCACATGGCACTATACAAACTGTATGGACTATACAATCATCAATTTTTTACCTGTTTGGAAAAATGAACAAATATCGATATCTTGGTCATACAACGTATGTTTGAGCCCATTCAAGTTGTTTTTGTTTCGTAACATCGAGGCCTATGCACACGTCCGTTTTCAAGAGATTCTAAGCACTTTGATTTTTAGGCCTTTTTTAGCCCCATCTGGCTCCTGGATCCAATTCTAGATCACACCTCCCCACTGAAGACCTTTTGGTCCTCCAAAAGGTTACAAAAATGGACCTTACTAATTGCATACTCATAAGGACAAAAACAAAACACTATGTTGTTCAAAATGATGTTATAACAGGTCATCATTTCAACATGTGTGATTACATTAATGGAAGGAAAATACAATGAAGATGTGACATCCACTTCTGGAAAAACCAAGTAGTTGGTTTCTTTCCTTCATGGATTTCCTCTTTCTTCATTGGTAATCCTTATTCCTTCCTGATTACATGTGCAATCCTTTTGTCCCTCTTTGGACGAAGCTCTGGATTAAGCTTCCAACAATTTTCCTTTTGATGTCCACCCTTGTTGAAATAAGTGTAGTGAGTTTTTGGAATCCATAATTGTTTTCCCTTATCTTTCTTCCATTGTGGAGTTGAGTCTTTATGTCGTGTATCCTTCTTGGTCGACATAGACTTCTTTTACAAAGATTGTCTCTTCCAACACTTGGCAACACAATGCTTATTTGAATGACAAAAAGTACAAGGATACATATTCCACAAGTTTCAGATTACATGATTATGTTTTTTATAATCAAAAAGAGAATTTGAACAACCATTACCATTATACCTTCCTTGTTGATCTTCACTTTGATTTGGAGATGACTTTCATTCACTATCACAATCATGGAGTGATACGCCATCACCTTTCATGAAGTGTTCCTGCAATGACTTAGGCTGGCCACTTGAAGCATCACTTGCTTCCGATGTTTTGGAGCCCATCTTGGAGGATGCTCCAATATCCTCTTCGCCATATCCCAATCCTAAATAATTAGGTATTTCCACAACCTCTATGGGATTAACGATACCTTGTCCCTTACATCCAAGGCCCTTTCCTTCATAACCCATCCTGGTTAGAAATTTCAAACCTATACCTCTTGTATGTTTTTCAAATGCACCAAAACCATCTTGATGGGAACAAGGAGAAATTGATGAATGACTTTCACTACATACCTCAGAGTTGATTTCGGAATTCGGTATAGAAGGCAATTCCTTCAATTCTTCTTTGCCTTTGTTTTTCTTTGAAGACTTCTCTTGACCTGATCTCTTTCCTTCCAAGTAGTCTTCATACAACACTTTCACCATCTCGGACATGACACAGACAATAGCTCGCATATCCTTCTCATATTGAGAAAGTCCCTCTTTAGATGCCATTTTTTCAACTGAGATGAGACTTTCCTTGGTAAACATGCAAACTCAAATTCCAACCGTCAACTAGCTTTGATACCACTTGATCCGAAAAGATATTTTAAACAACAATGGTTGAGTTATTATGCATGTGTTATTTTAACATTTAGGAAATTACTGAAAGAGGGATAATTAAAGAGGAATTATGACAGCCATATAAACATATACAAATATGAACATAAGCATGAAGAACAACAAACCATAAACACCAATGTGATAATGAAGTTCGACAATCTCGTCTATGTCTCCGAGCCTTTGTCTCAGTGGGTGAGGCTTTCTTATTGTTTTCAAATATTTAAATGCACATAATGAAAGTTCCAATGGATTACAACAATGATTTGGTTTTGTTCTACCAAATCTCAATAACCCATCAAAACTGACGGTACCCAAATCAGATGAATGAAGCTCCCAGAAATGGCCCGCAAAGGTGTGCTCCTCAATAGCTTCCCTGCATGACAATGTCTTTGGCTTAACAATTAGGCAGCACAAACATGTTCTGAAACTCCTCCCTTGGCTTCAAGAAGCCCTGTTTTATATAGGCCTGAAGTTGGTAACCATCTCCCAACTTCCCCCCAAGATCTAGCCTCAAAAAGGGCCCAAGATCCTCCAAAATTGAATAAAATCTCCAAAAACTACTCACAAAATCCAATTAAAAACATACAATAAAGTTTAAAACCCACTTATTGAAAATATGTTGGGCTCAACCCCATTTCGTAGGGATCCTGGTCACCTGGGTGCCTCCATGTGGCCCTGTGCCATGTGCTAGCCCCCTAGCCCTCGACCCCTGGTTACATTGTATGCCATATGGTCGGGTTTTAAAGTTCCACGCGCAAACTGGTGGTTTAGCCCCTAGAATCCATCCCGTGGTTATTACCCTTGGTCAGTGAGCTATCCCAACTGACCGGGGCTAACCCCATAACCTCCGTGCTAACCAACATAACTATGGCCATATGGAAACCGAATGGGAACTGGTGCCAGAAACTATGGCTATTTGTTGGAGCTACACCATAATAAACGATGCGCCAAACAAAAACAATGCAGAGTCATATGGAGAAGGTCTTATGGTGAGTGTTGCAATCGGGGGTTGGGGCCTAGCCCCAACCCTATCCTCTGTTGTCAGAACATTAACTGCAACTTAAATATTAATGGAAACATATGATGGTAAGCACCACCAGGTAGGCGGGCTGGTAGTCCGGCCTACACCAAAATGCTTATGCCCGTGCCCGAGGTCGCGAGTTCAAACCTCATAGAGTCCAAAAAAAATTCAATGATATTGACCAACAAATGTGTTCCACATGGCAGCCCATGTCTGGGCCACATGGCCCCTTCCCATTCACCAAATCTGATGCCACGTGTCAATCGCCCATTGGTCCAGTTGTATACCTAGTTGTCAGTCTAATCACCTGCCACTGTACCTGCCACGTGCTGTACGACCCTGCAACTATACTTGCCACGTGTCATGCGACCTTGCCACATCCATTTTACATACGTGCCATGTGTCACCCTTGCAGTGGTGACACATGTCACACTTTGATTGGTCCACCTATACCTGTCCACGTCAGCATCCACATACCCTTCCATGTCATTTTTTATGGTCGTACAACCTATACATTCAGATTCCATGTGGCACTGTACGGACTGTACAGTCATTATTTTTTTTACTTGTTTGGAAAAATGAACAGATCGTGATATCTTGGTCATACAACGTCCGTTTGAGCCCGTTAAAGTTGCGTTGGGTTCGTAACGTTGACGCCTACGCACACATCCATTTTGAGGATATTCTGAGAACTTTGATTTTTAGGCCTTTTTTAGCCCCATCTGGCTCCTGGATCCAATTCTAGATTATCTTGGCACATAGAGATGATTCACACATCACCTCCTAAGCTCCATGTTTTCTTTCAAATCAAGTTTACAATTATCTACACATTTCTACCATCAAGGCTATGGAGTCTTACTTTTCCTTTATATGCCCCATTAATGACATTATTCACATGCTAGCTTCATGTCATATGTGAGAATCCTTATTGTTGTTCCTTGCAATTTATTCACACTCTGTAGCAGTTGAATAATAATTCCTTAGTTTCATTATTCTTTATTTATTTATCCACTTTTCATTACTTTCCCTATAGTTATTTATTGTCTCAGCCAAATTCTACAAGATTCGTCCTGCTTCCATGACTCTAATATCCAATATTAAGCTTGAACTTATCTTACTATACCTTTATTTGTGAAAAATCTGCAAGCAACGATTTTGTTAGAATTATGCATATTAATTTTGTTGTCAATTAATGCTACTGGTCATTTTTCTGCTCAATTCATGAAGAATTATATCATAGTTCTCCAAATTATAGTAATTCAAGGTTATTAACCTATGAACCATATTTCCAACTATTATACTTGTGTCTCATTCTGATCTCTGAGCTGAAAGTTATGGCTTCCTGAAAAAACCACTTTCACCCTTTTGTGCATTTTCTCCACTTGTGCAGTTTTATTGAAGTGCTAACTTTTGTCAACTGCAGACGAAAATCTATCAGGAACTAGAGAAACTTTTATAGGAGACATAGTTATAAATATTGATAATGAATTTGTATCAACTCTTGTATTTTCAATATGATACACCAATCAAAAACTACAGCAATCTGGAATCTGCAACTTTGTCTATTTTCACTCCTTTTTTTTCGGACTTAAATTTTTTAGAAAAACTGGCTATCTCACAATCTGTGCACTTTTGGAAAAAAATCACTAAACCAAATTTGTTTGTCTCAATGATTATACAAAATTTTGAGGGTATAAAATTTTCCAATTTTGTGATCTAGGGTCACTTTTTTCACTTTGGAAATCTCAAAAATCCCCAAAAAGTGGCCCAGAATAGTGGACTTTGGCCTATTTTAGTATCCCCATTCCAATCCCCTTAGTATTTATACAGTTCCTTCATGGGTTATTTGTGTGTCTTCTTTCTAAAATATCTCCAAGAGTTTCATCTTAATCTAGACCTCTTCCAATGATCTAGACCCAGATCTTTAAAAATCACTATTTTGCATTTTCTGGCAAATCCAAGAAGAATTGGACAATGGCCCTCTCCGACACTCTTGTATATATCTTCTCTGCAGACAAAAAAAACAAGTTTCATCTCAATCTAACTTGGTTTTCTCTAGTTATGGCCAAAATATGAAACTGGCTCCATACTTTGTGTTATGGCCAAAATACGAAAATGGCTCCAGACTTGGTTTTTTTTTTTTTGAAATTGTGCAACAATTTTTCCTAAGTGTGATATGCACCGTCGATCTCAAATCGAAATAATTTTGGACCATTGATCTTCTTTGTATCATCGATTGAGAATCGGTGATTTATTTTATGAACCAAACCTTCCCATTGATCTTCTCAACGCCCGATCACTTACCATTGACCATCGATCGTTTTTCTCCACACACCAAAAGTCACCCATGAATCGCTCTGATTTCTAAACATCGACCATCAGCCATCGACAATATTCCTTGAAAAACCAAGATTGTTCACAAATCTCATCGAACCCCGACCATCGACGATCGACTATCCCTTCGTTGATGTGGCAACTATGATGATGTGGCATGGCATATAGATGATGACCTGGCAAGACACGTCATTCCCAGGCATCAACTAGGATAATGTGGTATGACACGTCATCACCTTCTTTTCTCCATCATCCATCGACGGTTAGATATTTCCTTTGGTTGAGCGAAACTTCACCCAAATTCGTCGATCCTCGATCCATTGGCCATCAACGATCTATGATGTCATCTGGTCAAAGTTCAACACTTCACCAAACTCATTGATCCCTGACCATCAGTCATCGGCGATTGGAGATTTCTCTTGGTGAACTTCAACACTTCACCAAAACTTGTCAATCCCCAACCATTGACCGTCGACGATTGGATATTTCTATTGACGAACTAAAAAATTCACCAAATTATATTGACCCTCGACCATCGATCGTCGACAATCAAAGATTTATGTTGGCGAATTTCAACACTTAGCAATTTTGGCAAAATTCCTCGACAAATCTGGACCATCAATCTCCCTCATTTTCCCAACTGCCGAAATGAATCTCAGCCTTTGATATGCTTACTTTGTCAAACTTTAAAAACATTACAATTTTTAAATTTTTCAAGAATGAATTTGGGTCGTTGATATCAAGATCAAACACGGTCTCAGCTATCGATTCTCTGATATATTCCCTGCGCTACAATGAACATTAAAAATATGAATTTTTCGACCTTCCAGATCAAATTCAACTCTACAACTCTACAGATCGAATCATTTAACTCCCTAGATCATTCTTAATTATTTAAAACTCGAATATACCATGAATTTGGGGTTTTTTCTCTCTAATCTTTTTATTTTTCCCTGAATTCTCACAGTTTGAAAATATGTAATAGAGAATTTGTCTAATTTTCACTTGCTCTGGCCCATACTAGTCCGATGTTTGAACCAGAATCTCTAATACCAATATGTAACATACCCAACCACCCACAGGTAGGGCATACTACTCCAAAAAATCACTTTGAAACCCATCTCGAATTCTGGTAACAATCAATTCGAAATTAAGCATGAAATACTCACATGCATTAATCAAGATCCATGCTACAACATAAAAGAAATAAATAGTTTTCCATGCACAACAAATAACCAGCAAG
>JASDQU010377073.1:0-11339 GCA_032191745.1 Picea mariana | reverse complement strand
CGCAATTATGTCCTCTTCCCTAGTGAACTTGGGCATATATTTCAGGTAATCTCCAGCAGAGAGAGGATTCGCAAGTTGAGGTAGGACTAAGGGAGCATATTTGGCAGCTACTATGGCATCCATTCTATTTAGAGGGGGATTAGCACTAGCCATAGGAATATTAGGTGGAGGAGAAGGAGTTCGCGAAGGGGCTACTGGGAATGAGTCTATAAGTGGAATGGGAAACAATAGGGGATTAGGGAGAAGGCTAACAGGCTTAAGTCAACAGATGCTTCTCTTTGTGCAGAAGTGGCAACAGTAGCAAGAGGAGGAGTGGTAAAGATAGGAGTGGGGAAATCTTCTGTGGTCCTGGGTCTACGCCAAAGTACATCTTCAGGGGAGAGGGGAGTGACAATGATTTCTCCCTCCAATCCCAGACCAGGAGGGAAAAACTCAACAGGAACACTTCTGAAATTCAGGAAACGAGAAACCTCAGAAAAAGGTTTGCTAAGAAACTGAGGAGGAGAAAATGGAGTTCCTACAAAAGGAGATGGCGGATTACCTGGTTCGGTGGTGGAAACTTCTCCTTCAGAGGCCTTTCCTTTTTTGAGAACCACCTCTAGATCAGTTTCAGGTGTAGCTAGAGGCAGCTGTGGATGGGACCGCATGTGTCTTCCTCTTAAAGCCACAATTAACACGGCAGGTTCGCCACAGTGGAGTCGTCAGGTGCACAATAGCAATCTTCAAAGGCTTTGATACTTGATGCACCTTCAGAAGCAGAGGCTCAATGTTTTTCAATCCCGGGGAAAATTTTCAACTTCATCCCCGGCAACGGCGCCAGAAATGTTGGCGTCAAAAGTCACTCCTGGATTGCGACAGGAGTAGAGCCCAATGCCCATCAGTTTTATGTCACGATAAGTTTAATGGATGATCAAATTGTTAGAGACCCAGGACGAAATCACTCTAGCTTAGGGACCAGGTCTGGTATGTAAAGAAAAAAGGAGGTCTTGATCTAACTTCAGTCAGTGGGTTGATTGTAAAATGAGCAGGTGGAAGACTTGGTGAGAGGAGTGAGCAAAAATACCTCAGGCAACATGCCTTTCAGCTATTTGCAGAAGAAAAACTCTAAATGCAAGATCCTCTTGGTTCAGAGTTTCGGGTAACTGAAGGGGTGACTTGACTGGATCCTCCAATTCCAAGTCATTCAGTGTTGAGAAAATCACAAGACTGATTAGAGACAACGCAGCTGTTATAGTGATCCAACCTACATCATCCTATAACAGCTACAACTCGACTGGATCCTCCAATTCTGAGCTGTTCTAATACAGTATGAACACAGATATGGAAAGAAGTTGACATTCATAAGGCAAGAAGTCTTAGATGTTAATACATAACCAGAATAACTAGTGCTTCATTAAAGCTTTTACAATCGAGAGCCTTACTCAACCATACATCCTTAACAAAATACAAAAACTGAGTCTATATACTCAGAAAAATTCGCCTAACAGAGGCGTGCTCGGACCTCCAAGGCGTGGCATCCCTTCAGTCAAACTCAGACATATATTCTTCTTCAGACGCCACCTTAACTGCGCATGGCTCCTGCAAGGGGGGTAGATGAGCCATTAAGTGTCGAGTTAACGTGTGCAGACCTCTCTGGCTAGTCGAGGACTCGGCATGGCTTCTTTGGAAAAAATCGACACACAGGACCGTCTCGAGCAAACTGCTTTCCAGATCCTCCATACCTTACACTTAATGAGTGAGGAGAGGTTTCAACCACCCCCTCCCACCTTCATTTACTCCCAGCAAGAACCAGGATTGAGACCGAATCGGATGGCACCTGGAGATTGCGACGATCCCTTCTGTGACTAAACTCGACACTTTTTGCCCCTCTTGCACAACTCTTTCTATTTCCCAACTGATCACGGGTCGTGACCCTGCGCTTATAGCTCGAGTAGCCCGAAGTCCCGAAGTTACAAATAGACGAATACCTAAAGAACTAGAGCTCTTTTGTGCCTAAACCCACGAAAGATACTCTAGGAGGTTAGGAAGGTCGCAAAGGCTGGAAGTCACGAAGGACAAAGTCTTGAAATAACGATAATCGTCCATCTCATCGTGTGATTAAAACATGACCGTCGATCTTGACAAGTGATCAAGCACTTAGTTAGCCTAGCGCCTGGTCACCATCTGTAGTCGTATGGAATAAAAAGAAAAGGGTGAAAGAAGAGGCAACACTTAAATTAATAAGCCTATGGTCATATGTAAATGGTTTGAAGGAAGTGCCTCTGCAGAAATTGACATGGAATCGAGTTAAAAATAAATCGATCCATACCTATGATCGTTTTACGAAAAATAACTCTCACTAAAGTTAAGAGAATTAACAATAATGTTTGAATAATAATAGTGATTAGTGTTAATGTTAAAATGAATAGGTGCGATGGTCCAGACAAAGGGACACAATGTTTCATAGCTCACACCAGTTGGAAGAGTATATAAACAAGAAAGAGTGGTGAGAAGAAAGTGTCTCTATATTAGAAGATCAAAAGAAGAAGTAGATTCCAAGAAGGAAAGCTAAAGATATTTGTGCAGTGAGGGTGGAAGGGAGGAGCATAGAATGATTCATATACTTTAAGTGTAAATTAAGGGAGTCGGTGCTTCCTAGGGTTGGTGCCCTAAAAACAAGGGAGTTTGTGCTTCCTAGGGTTGGTACCCTAGAGAAGGGGATCTGTGTCTCCTAGAGTTGGTGCTCTAAAAAGGATTGGTGTCCTTCACTGTTCTTCATAAAAAGTCTTGTAATTTCTATTAAATATATTTATATAATTGATTTTGAATACAATTCATTGTTGATTTATTGTGGTAATCAATAAAATATAAAAATAAACTACTAATTGTGAAAAGGGGTAATAATGATTCACCCCCCCCTCTCTCAGTATTCCAGCAATTGGTATCAGAGCGGGTGCCTTCAACACAGTCTAATAACTGGAAGGTAGATCCTGCAGATGGATCAAAAAGAGGGAATGTCTAACAACAAAGCACCATTGTTCAATGGAGGAGGCTATGCTCTATGGAAAATAAGAATGAAAAACTTCATTTTGGCTCTTGGTTTTGATATCTGGCAATCTGTTGTAGATGGTTACATTGCACCAACTGCTCCACCCAAAGACACTGTTGGAAAGAAAATTTGCAATGACAACTCAGGAGAAGTTAATGCAATTCTAGGAGGGTTAACTAATTTTATATGTGTGAAGGTTATGCATTGTAAAATAGCCAAAGAAATATGGGACAAATTGGAGGTTGTATATGAAAGAGATGACAAAGTCAGGGAAGACAAACTACATACCTATAGAACTCAGTTTGAAAATCTAAAAATGAAAGAAGAAGAAAATATTGTTGAGTATCTTCATAGGGTAGATGAAGTGGTTAATTCAATCAGAGTGGCAGGAGAAGAAATTACAGATAAACCTATTGTGCAAAAAGTACTAAGGTCACTACCTATGAGATATGATGCAAATATTTCTACAATTGAAGATAGATTTGATCTAAACACACTCATAGTTGATCAGCTTCATGGAATTTTTACAACATATGAAATGAGAACAAGGAATGATAAATCAACAAAAGATGAAACAACCTTTAAAACATCTAAGACAAAGATGAGGCGGGAGCAAAAGACCAATGACAAGTTATCAAATATATCAGATGTAAAAGAGGCCAACTTTATAAAGAAACTCTAGAAAGGATTTGGAAAATATAAAGGAAAGTTACCTTTCAAAATGTTTCAATTGTGGCAGAATTGGACACTTTGTTGACAAATGTCCCTATCCCATGCATGAGGAAAATGATGAAGAATTTCACAACGAGGAAAACCAATACAAGAAGAAATTTTATAGGAAAAAGAAAAACTTCTACTCTAAAGAAGACATCAACTCTTCATACATAAGTGAATATGAAGATTCCAAGCTTCTTTTATGGGAATGAACACTCAAAATGATAATGTAGATGATGAAAAAAATTATGATATTGAAGGAGAAGTGAACCTAGAAGTTGAATTGATTAGCGCTCTGGAGGAACTAAGAAAGTATAAAAGGAAGAACAAGCTACTTAGGGCACAACTTCAAGAATTTGAAGAATCACATCAAGCAAAAGAAATAGTTTCATTAAGAACTATCAAAAAATCAGATCAGATCATCAATGATTTAAAATCCCAGCTCCTAAAAGCTAATAAAATTGAAGAAGTCATTTTAAAAAAACTTAGTGATAAAAAACAAGCATGTGAGAAATTAGAAGTTAAGATTAAGTTGCTAAAAAGTGAACTTGAGAAAGAAAATAAGAGATCAAAATTTGGAAATAGTTCAAAGATCTTGGATGAAATTCTCAGTAGTCAAAGATCACCAAACAAGAAGACTAGTTTGGGATACACCGAAGACTCAACTTCTACATCACAAGGTTCTGTCAAAAGACCAATTAGTTATGCATATGCTCTAAAGGGCTCCTTAAGAAGAGAAGACAATACGACAAAAATGATACCAATGAACATTGTTCCACATAAACATAAATCAAAATTCCATAGTAAAGTAAAAAATGACAGGAAGAACAATCACCAGAAGGAATACCCCTAAACATCTATTTATTGGATATTGTTACTCTTGCAATAATTTTGGACATAAGGAAGTACAATGCAAAGCGTATGGACAATACAATCATAGAAATATCCAAAGATATAAGAACAATAAGCACATGAGAGAAAAGATAAACTATAACTCATTTTCTCCTTTGCAAAACTTCAATATTGAATGTAAAAAATGCAACAACTATGATCATAAAACCAAAGAATGTAGATTACCAATGCAATCCCTAAAAACAAGAAACCCTAACAAACAGAAAATATGAAGTATCAAACAAGAAAGATGATGAAAATATTGCTCCTGAAATTGATGAAATTAATAGTAGGAGATTGATGGGTAAAACTTCTAATAAAGAATATAATAATTAAAGCTATGCATATAAAGTAGATCAAACTCAAGACATGAAAACTCCTAAAGAAAAATCTGACACAATTCCAAAACTTGACAATGTCATACAAGAAGATTATCCATTACCCAATAAATGGAAATTAATAGAGGAATGTTCTCAAAACAATGATAAAGAAGCTTCCGATGCACATAATAGTGACGTTGATGATGAATCTTCAACAATAGAACAACCAGAATAATTGAGTGATGATTATCTCATAAATTTTTCAATCTTATTTTAATAATCCACTGAAACTCCTTCTCAAAGAAAAATTAATAAACAAAGAAGGGAAGGAGAAATTAGGGAAGACTTCAAAAGCATTCCCGTTGATGCTCCTATAAGCATCGAAGCACATAAAAATGAACAAGATCATTGAAAGCATCATGGTTTGATGATATAACTCTATGCAGGATCTGACATAGTTTATTGCAGGTCTTCATTTGCCCAGGAACAATGCAGCAGTGAGGTGATGATGAAGATAGACCGAGGACAAGTCTGAAAATGAAAACACTAGAAACTGAAATTTCAGAGACAGTGGTTGTGACAGAGAAAATATGAAAGATGTATGGGTTGGTCGATGTGTGCCTGAGTTAGTTGGATAACTATATCAATTCTAGTTGAATAGATTACATTCTACCAACAAGCCAAGTCATGTGGCAAGCAAAGTATAAGGTCTATCTGATGACTATAAGAGCAATGTACAATAAAGAAGAATATAGGATAAAGATGGATAGATCTGGTTAGAGATCAATGAGAAGAAATGGATAGGTCGAAAGGTCGTTTGAAAAGTATAAGCTTCAGTTGCACAGTGTTCCAGTAGGACAAAAATATCAACAACAGAAACAATAGGATGTATATAGTAGTATACATGGCATCCTGTAGAAATGACAGGGGGAGATATCTCGTCAAGAAGAACTACCCCTTCAGAAACAAAGGGGAAGAGAAGTTAGAAGCAGAGAGAGAAGATTGACAAGGGGAGTCATTCAATTATGGCAGGTAGAGCATGATTGCAGGGGGAGTTACCCGAGTTCATATCCTGTTCAAGCAACATACATACAGACAAAGATTAATCATAGGGGGAGCATCCCTTTTCCATTGATGTCAAAGGGGGAGAGTAACTTCAGAGGAGAAAAGTGTATGAATTTAGTGTGTTTCCCTTAATGACAAAGGGGGAGATTGTTGGACATATTGTCATTGATGTCAACAACCAATGTTATTACATTATAATGATGAGTTGGTATGAACAAAATGCAGAAAATAGTTATTAAAGAAGCTTAGGAGAAATAACGATGACGCACATGAAGCTCAGAAGAGATGACGCATATGAGTCATTCATTCTTATTTCAGGACAGTCCAGGACCATCAGATCGAGGAGAAGTCAGAGTTTGGAAGAATTATATCTCAACCGTCAGATCTGGGAGTTACAAGAGAAGAACAGTTGAAGTTTCGTTCGATCTGACGGTCCTGGGATCTGTGTCTCCTAGAGTTGGTGTCCTTCACTATTCTTCATAAAAATCCTTGTAATTTCTATTAAATATATTTATATAATTGATTTTGAATACAATTCATTGTTGATTTATTGGGTAATCAATAAAATATAAAAAGAAATTGCTAATTGTGAAAAATGGGTAATATTAATTCACCCAACCCCCCCGCGCCCCCCCTCTGAGTATTCCAACATTGTGTAATGGTCATGAAGATGAAGCCAACTTGGTTGTAGAGTTGTTTTTGTAATTTAGCAAGAGAGTAGGATGATGAATTGGTCTTAGGTGTGGACCAAGGCTACTCATATAACTCTTTATTCAGAGAATGAACAAGACAACAAATGAGCAGGAATCACTCAAGCAATGTTATTTTTCCGTGTTAAAGGTTTTCAGGGTAAATCTATGTGTACTATGTGTGATTACGATTGTTTACTTTGTATTTTAATTATGTCTTCTCTCTCTTGTTTGACTTTTATTTCCCTACAATATGGATCCTTAAAATTGTCCTTGCTCTATACATGGGCAATCCATAAGATTTGTTAACTACAAGTAGAAAATTCATGACCGAGTTCCAGAACACTTCCTAAATCTTGATGAAATCACAATACTATATAAGATCAACTCCACAAAAATCGTTATTTTAGCATCAAAGACAGAGTTTGGGTTTATCTTCATAAGGAACACTTTAAGGAGAAGTATATAAATATCAAGGCTATCATATATGTCTCATACACCATCATCAAGCAAACTAGAAAGAATGCAATCAAGTAGAATCCATTGTTTAATGTGGATCACCTAAAGCTCTACAAGCAATTTATGTTAAACATGGATATGGAAGAATTTATTGCATCATTGGAGATCTTTTTGCTAAAGTTGATGTATATATGTAGTTTTATAATGCAATGAGTGGACTACTAGATAAGGGACCCTAAAACTTTATGAAATTGGGTTAAAGGACATCCACTCAAGGCTAACATGTGGTATACCTAGGGTTATATTTAAGTCAAATTTCCCTAATTAGTAAGATAATTGTTGGGGACCAACAACTCTAGAACAAGGACGTTTGATCTTGGAAGGAGTAAAAGATCAAGTAAGTCCATAATTGAAGGAGTTGCACTAAAGAGTTTACCCAAGAATTGTCTATGCATAGGTGCACAATTTTGATCATTATATTTAGGGTATATGGTAGGTCAAAATCTTCAGCATGTGATGCACATTGTAGTGCACAACTTCAACATGGAGGAAAGTGGAAATTTTTCATTATGTTATAGAAATGCTAAAATCCTAGTCACAAAATTGCCATGTCATGATCCTTTCATGTACTCAACAATTCTAGTGATTCTACAATAGTCTTGTGCTACCTTAGTGTGTGCACCTTCATGATTGTTGATATACCTGCCAAAACATCCCAAGCACAATGACATAAATGGACATCTCAATATATTATTGCACATAGAAGACCAACAACCAAGTCAAATTATCTTATACTCTTTGTCTCCTCTTCTCAAATTTTGTACAATTTACATTGTGCTATAGACAAGCTAAAATCCTAATCTCAAAATTGCAATGTCATGATCTTCATATACTCAAGAATTCTAATAACTATTTTTCACATTTCACATTGGTGCCCTTGCCTAAATTTCACTTAAATTCTGAAAAAAAATTCAAAGTAGTTAGTATAGTTTACCTTAAAAGAGGACGAACAATAATCCACTACTGCAGCATTCAATACTGAAGCAATTGATTACGCTGAAATGGATACACCTATTGATAATGGGCAGATTTAATTGGGGTTTAGTGCTTAATAAGTTTTCTATGGACATGATTAAATATGGCTGGAATATTCTTAGTAGTCACACAAAATAAATGGCTGTGATTTCAATCATTAACTTTCTAGCTATTATAAAGACATCCGTTTATGTGTTTACTTTTTTACATTTACCTAATCATATTTAAAAATCACTTTGATAGCTAACTGATTGCCACATAAATGATTAATAGAAATTAAAATATTAACACCAGATAAATGAAGCTCAACTATTTATTTGTTAATCAATAAAAAAATTTAATATATTTTTTTAAGTTTTCGATTCAACGTTTCAACGTTCACCAACAACTATTTAACTGCTGTGCTATTATATTGTGAACATATATAACAAAAAAAAATGCAATATATACCAAAACAATCCGAAAAAAATGCAATATATACCAAAACAATCCGAGGCTATTTATATACCAAAACAATCTAAAGGTATATATCAGCGACGACAGCATTGAAACATGCGCATTGCTGGTTATTGATCGCCTTCAAGCAGGCGGAACCCCAAAAGAACCTTCATAATTCCAAAACCCAATGAGTTTCAAGTTAAGCAGCCACGTGGCATGATCGCACATACTTCTCAATAACCATTACTGCATACTCTCCATAACACAGTCGACGACGAAGAATGGTGGTGATGACAATTAATCACAACTGCATCCATATTGCTCTCTTGTTCTATATAGAGGGATTTTGGGGATGAGCAGTTGTGGACGCAGAGGAAATTTTGAAGCAGAAGAACGGGCAGTAGGATTGGGATGTCTGAGGATTCTCAGTTTACCGCAGATGAAATGGAAGTTGCAGGCGTTCTTAGCCTCTTCCAGTATTACTGGGGACCATTTCTTCAGTTGGGGGCAAAGCGCAGGCGATCCGCCATTCAGAGAAAGGAGAGCAGTGCCGCACACAACTCTGAACTGTTCCCTACGAGAGAAGAGAGCGAAAACAATGATGAGCTTTACCGTGGAGGCATGGCTATGGCTCCACCAACAAAGCGCCGCTTGCCACCCACGTCGCGTCCCAACAATTCCAAGGTAAGTGGTGTATAATCTGTAAGGTTCTGGGTTAATTTGATTTGTTTTTCTGCGTCCAAGGTTGTGGATTAATTTGATTTTTAAGATTTTGAATTGATGGGTTGGATTTTTTTATTCACTTCTTACATGTTTGATCTATTCCTAGTTCTTCTCGGACTGTGTCAATGAAATCGAAATGTTCCTCTGTGTCATTTATCTGGTTTTGTTCGAAGGGGTTGTTGCTCACAAGTTTTGTGTTCTGTGAAATGTAGCAGAGGAGGAATACACGTCCAGACTTGAAAGATTGCAATGTGTATCTGAAATCACAGGTACATAATCCCATCTCAGTTTTTGACCATTCTTTTTCCCCTCTTTTATATTAGCGAAGCTGAGGAAACATATATTTATTTTTACTGAAAGATAGTTCTGGATGGGTTTTGCAGTTGGCATCGTGCCTTAAGCAACGACAAGAGCAAAACTTGCCATTGTCATCATCTCAGTTAGATGATGACAACGGCCTCAGCATGTGACCATTTTCAAAGCTGTGATAAGCATGGACATTTTGGGAAATGTTCTAGTAGTCCAGCTTTAGGCTCGGCATACAACAAGCCCCAGATGCTTGGAAGGCCAATGTATTCCTTTTCCCCTGAGTCTCATTTGGGTCTGAGATGGATGGTGCAATGCCTACAAAGGATACTGTATGTTCAGGCTCTTTTGATCTGAACACACCACACGAAGCTCTTTCTGGCACCATCATTTCCAAGGATCTTCATGGCCAAATGCCGATGTCAAAAAACAAGGCTGCTGCTGCAGAGGCGAGGAAGCACAGGACCTCAGTTGAGTAAAGCACGATCAAGATGACTAGAGGACCTCAATGAAAAAGTTTTGTAATTAAATTCAATGGATGCAACGAAATTTTGTTCTTTTTCACTCTGGGAAAGGAATTGACCATACAGTTTAGAATCCCACTTAGTTCCAAAGCATCCAGATTTTGTTAGATTGGTATATATAGACATGCCAAAGAAGGTTGCAGAATTGTCCAAGCAGGCAGAGATGGATGGATTTAGGTCTTCGTTAGTATGGAAAGTTTAATAAAGAGTGTTCATAAGCATTCTTATTCGATGCCACTTAAGGTGGAATGTATTCTTCGAGTGTTTCCTTAGCACAGAAAAAAAATGTTGCAACCATGCTGGTTACATTCTCTAACGATTGACTTCTGTTTGTTTTTCGGTCCCTGACAAAGAATTATGAAGTGCATCATTCTTTGGATCCGTGTGAGCTCAATTTTGTGTTATTTTCTATATTCATTAATCTAAGTTTCACTGAAGGATTAACTTCAGAATCCTTTGGTTTTCATAACCTTCTGTTATGATAGCCCAAGGTTAATTCTACCATAAATGGAATATATGTGGCTGATTTTCTCAAATCTCTTTGGTTTAAATGCCACAATGCAATGTTAAAGACTTTTTATCTATATCTAATAAGGAAACTGAGTTGATAATGAAAAGTTTCACTGAAGGATTAACTTCAGAATCCTTTGGTTTTCATAACCTTCTGTTATGATAGCCCAAGGTTAATTCTACCATAAATGGAAGATATGTGGCTGATTTGTGTTGGATTACTGAGAGGGGGGGTGAATCAGTAATAACGTAATTATAATCTTTTTTCTTCAAATGTTATATCAATGTATAATTATTATCCAATAATGAGCAGTAATAAATAAACAATCACACATAAACACAATACACCAATGTTTTACGTGGAAACCCAAATCGGGAGAAAACCACGAAATTCTTTTTCTTATATGTCTTGAAGAATTACATTCATTGGAAGCACCAACTTCCTTTGTTTTCCAGCTGCAATTGAAAGGAGGCTCCAACCCCTTAGTTTCTTAGGCTACAACCTGAGGGAAGCTCCAACTCCCCAAATCTCTGGCTACAACCAGAAGGAGGCTACAACCCCCAATGTTCTCCAGCTACAACCGGAAGGTGGATACAACCACCTGTCCTTGCCTCGTCCTACCACCCTGAAGTAGAA
>JASDQU010377068.1:0-11339 GCA_032191745.1 Picea mariana | reverse complement strand
TTAATGACGTAATTAACTCAACTGCCAGATCGCGACTCGGGAGCTTGAAGGCAAAATCCTAGGAGTTTGATACGCCGAGTCGCGATATCGCGATGTGGCGATAATGAAGGCTCAATATAATTATATCGTAACTTCGTGTATCGGAATTTTGAGCACTTCAATTTTATGAAAGAAATAACCGAGAGACGATGTTCCGAGAATCAAGTTTAACTATGGTTGGTTGTTTTACTCTTGGTCTTTGACTGTGGTTATTTAACAATTATCGCGTTCTCGGGCCTCGGGATTGAGCAAACAAAAACCTAGGGTCGAAAAATGCCGAGATGCGAAACACCGAGGATGTCATAGTCAAGGGTTAAAGGTCTTTGACTGTTTTTGCTTTGGACGAAGATTAAAACTGAGTTCGCATTCTCGAGACTCGGGACTTGTGAATTTGAGATATAAAGTGTCCAACTTATGAGATTATGAAATCTTAAAAACCTTAAGGAAAGACATGCTCGCGAAAAATGGGTCCTTCGTAAGTGATAAAGCATTACTATTCTGGCAACGAAAGTTCTCTCAGAGTCTTATGATTTTTGGAAGGAAAGGAAAAGAAAAAACAACTCTAGATCACAAGTATCAGATTTTTCCAAATTTGCGTAAGGTGAAAAAACAGGGGCGGCTCCAACACCCATTATTGTTTGAATTGGATTCTGTTCAGGGTATCTATATTGTTTCTATAATTAACTTGATAAAGATTGGTGTCGGTTATTTCCCAATTCATGAATTTTGTCGATTTTATCGCGTCTCTGTCCATTGACTATGTGAAGATTTTTGAGTCAATATGATTTCATCCGATTACAATGGAAGTTATTTACGCATCGTGCTTTTAACTAAGTGATATCAATCTGTTTTTATGATTATAATTGGTCAATGATAGTTACAACCATTGTTTTCGGTCATACCTGTGAATTGTTTGAAACTCAACGAACGAACTCTGTGGCTAGATTCTATGGATATGGTTACGCATAAAATCGTGACAAGCTTTCTATATTGGCAGTGAATTAAACGATATGAATCTTATGCAAATCAATAATGATTGTTTTGTATCTCATACGATTTGGTTTACCATCGATTACATTCATGAAACAGTCTTGTTAAGATTTGATTCGATGTTATGTCAATTGGAAAAACAGAGCACTCCTACCCTGTCCTGATTGCATTCTTTTTAATTTGGTTTGATTTAAGGAATAATTGAATCATTAGTAATTAGTTTTGGATTTGATTTTATTTGATTATATCCAGTCCTGTTGGCTATTTTTGACTATCTACAGAATCAGATGATTCTGTAGCTAAGTCTGTAAAGTCAATTTTTTATTGTTTTCCTAATAAAATATCCTTCTAATTTGATCTTTCTGTTCTATTCCAGGAAAATTCGAATTGGCAATAGATATGAGGAACAGTTGGAGGATATATTAAGGATTTCACTTGCATTTTATTTCCTTAGTTTAGGTGATTTTGGGATTATTCCCAGATTATGTAAACTTATTTGATATTATCCACAAGGATGTTTTACCTTGTGAGAAACCTATATAAACCTATGGTTTTTGTAATAATGTTCATCCTCAGTTGTGGGAGAACAAGGATATAGAATTTTGATTCAGACTGGAGCAGAACTGGTGTCTTGTCATAGCTTTTGCTTTTCAATATATCAACACTTTGTTCCATGTTTTGTATATCATTTTGTTTATGGTTTAGTATTACTTTGCTATCTAAATCAAATTCAAGTGATATAATCTTATTACTGTCATCTATATCTTGTTTCTTCCAAATAGATAAAAGACATAACAGTTGTTGATTCATTTTGTGAATGATAGCTTTGTCTTCTTCATAGATTGAATTATTATATATAAATTTGCTGCATAATAGGTTTCCCTTATTGCAGGAGTTTATAATCATAAAATTGTTATGATTTTCTTTTATGTTTTGTTTGTCCTGTAACATACTTCAAGAAGAAGCACAACTGATCGTTTACGAGAAGCTTAAGGACCAAACGGTGTGAATTTCTTCCTCCAACCAGCTTAGAAGCAATCATACATAGGGCAGACTTGGAGCGTTTCCAGGTCAATTAGATAGTTGTTTACTGTTTTATTAAGTAGTTAATATAGATGATAGTTTAATTAGATTTATATTACATTGTTTAATTTCAGTAAAATATATCAGATTGTTTAATTTCAGTGATGTTTATTTCCTTTTCATAAACACAAAAATCAAAAAGATTATTTGCTGTCCTAAGGCAGCAAACATATGAGTTTTGCAGGTTTTAATCAAATCTGTAGGTTGTTCATAGTGTACATTTGTGAATAGGGAACATTGTAACTGATAATCAGGTAGTTGATTTGAGTTATTATTAGTAGTTTGTAGATAGAAATAGTTAGAATAATTTATATTTTGTACATTAATTTCTTTTCTTTGTTTTATTAGTTTCTATTTTCCTTTATTTTAGTTAGTTTCTTGTATTTAGTCATAGTTAGTTTGCTTTTATTAGTTTAGTTAGATTAGTTAATTCAGATCAACTTTTCTCTTTGGTTTTCTTAGGAGACCTTAGAGCGGCCAACGGAGTTGTTAAACTCGTCAGGGTGGTCCATTCCAAACGGCTTGGGTTATTTAGACAACCCCGGACCGGTTCCACTCTCCTAGCTGACGGATGGTCGATTTCGCCCGTCAACAAATGGCGCTAGAAGGAGGGATTGAACTTAATTAATGGCACGAGGTGGTCGCAAGACTCCTCCCCCACCTAATCACACACCCATAGTGACTAGAAGCCGTTCACAAGATAATATCCCCTCTCAAACATCAACTACTTCAACCGAAGATCCACAGATCACAGTTGAGCCAGTAACTCCTAATCCTACAGGTGGTGATATACAATAAATTTTTAGACAATCTCTTATTAAATCACATAAAGCCTTTGCTAGTCTTAGGCAACCACATCGCCCGTGGGGTCAACCTTTAGACTTCTTTGAAGTCAGAGAACAACTAGGTGATATAGACCTTACTGTGAATCCTACAAATCCAAACACAAATCCTGCTGCAGGAGGATCTGGGATACCTCCTTCACCACCTCCCTCATCTCCTTCTTCTTCTGGAGGAGATTCCTCTTCTGACAAAGGCAAACCACCTTCTCGTCCTTCCACACCTCCATCCCCAATGGCTAATCAGAACAACCCTGCTAGACCTTGGTTGGACCAGGATGCCGTAGCTGTACCTGGAGACCAACACCCTTTACCTAAGCACCCGAAGAAATGGATTCCTAAGTTTGATCCCGATTCAAAACAGATAGCAGAAGATCATATTAAAAAATTTATGTTAGCCATCAGACTCCGTAACGTTGAACATGAAGATGTTGTCTGTAGGTTGTTCCCTTACACCTTTGAGGGTAATGCATCCACTTGGTACTTTGCCCAACAGCCTCACACTATAGTGTCTTGGGAAAAGTTTGAGTCTTGTTTTTTGGAAAAATTCGGAGATGGCAAACCTCCGGAAGTCTTAGTCATGGATCTTTCAAAATNCTAAGCACCCGAAGAAATGGCTTCCTAAGTTTGATCCCGATTCAAAACAGATAGCAGAAGATCATATTAAAAAATTTATGTTAGCCATCAGACTCCGTAACGTTGAACATGAAGATGTTGTCTATAGGTTGTTCCCTTACACCTTTGAGGGTAATGCATCCACTTGGTACTTTGCCCAACAGCCTCACACTATAGTGTCTTGGGAAAAGTTTGAGTCTTGTTTTTTGGAAAAATTCGGAGATGGCAAACCTCCGGAAGTCTTAGTCATGGATCTTTCAAACTTAAAAATGAATGCAAAAGAAAAAAGTTAAAGATTTCAATCAAAGATTTTTAACGCTTAAGAATAGAATCCCTGCAGACTCTATGCCTGCTGAGAGTCTTGTAATAGCTTATTACACTAAAGCACTACATCAAAGTATAGCTATTTGGGTGAAAAGATCCAAAAAGGCCACGTTGGTAGAAGCCTTTGAGGAGGCTACGCAAATTGAAAAGGACATACTCAGCCTTAAAGATTCTTCTAGCAACGAAACTGAGACTGTTTCTTCTTCCAAGAAAAAGATTGAAATTCTCCCTAGACCTACACAAAACAAAACTCAATCCGAAAACTCTGATTTGGAAAATTTAACCAAAGTTGTACAAAAGTTATCTAATCAAGTCATAGACTTAAAAAGGTCGAACAAGGAAGCCTCTTCGAGTAAAGGACCCTACAAACCTCCTTTCCGAAAACCTTTTCAAACCAGCCGGCCTAATCAAAACCCTGAAGGCTTGAACCTAGAAAGTTTGCAATGTGATCTACAGACAATTCTAGGAGCCCAAGATGACTTAATCCCTCCTGACATTCCTCGAGAGGAAGTCGAGAAGGAAACAAGCCAAGAAGAAGAGTCTTCTCCAAATATCTTTGGTCACCTCTCAGATAGCATCTTTCAAGCCAACTTTGAGACTGTGCGTCCTTACAATACTAGGAGCAAGACCGCGAACAAACCTCCTGCCGATAACACCACAACTCTGCCTCCAAAGCCATTTAAATCAGCAGAAATTAAACAGAGTAATGCTATCCCTAAATTAGATTATGATGTTGTTGAAGATCTTAAGAAATTATGGGCTAACATTTCTATTTATGAGTTGTTGAAATTTCCATTTTTGTTACAGAAGATGTTGCAAAATATTTTAGATAATGGCAAGAATGGTAATTCAAACGGTAATAAGGCTGTGCAAAGCAAAGTGCCGCAGAAGACTTCCACAAAAAACAACTTTGATACTCAAGATAAAGGAAGCCTTCCTGTACCAAATGTAAATAATAACAATGTAAATAGTGTGAATAATTCAGATAAAGTAGTCTTAGAGAATGCGAGTAAGAAACCACAAGCTACAACTCTAAGTACTCGCAAGAATGTTCCTCCTTTTCTTTTAACTTTCGAAATCTTCAACAGAAATGTGCATAACTGTATGGTTGACTCAGGAGCATCGTCAAATGTGATGCCCTGGTCAGTCTGCCAAAAGATTAATGCTGAAGTAGAACCATCTTCTTTGAAAATCATACAGCTTGATAGAACAGATGTTAAAGTTATAGGTGAATTGAAAAATGTATTGATTAGATTATCGTCTAACCCAAAGGTTCATCAAGTTATCGATATAATTGTGGTTGATATTCCAAAAATGTATGGTATGTTTTTGAGCAGGGACTGGTCAGAGCAGCTTCATGGTTACCTCGCAACAGACTGGTCTCACTTGTGGCTTCTAGAAAATGGAAAGCCCAACAAGATCAGGGTGAACCGTGAGCGTTATCTCAAGTTCATGGTGACAGACTTGAATGACCCCAATGAACCATATACACCTCCGGCAGAATCTCCTGAAGTCCAAGGGATGGACACCGACTTCGGAAATTTCATGGCTGAAGTTTCACCTATCAACAATTCACAACAACAATCCGAGATCAAAGCATATACGCAACCAACAACTTCTATCCAACAGTTCTGTGAACCCGAGGAAAATCAAATTTGGTCTTTATACTTTGACGGTTCCAAGTCTAAAGAAGGAGCTGGTGCAGGCTGCATCATTATTGATCCGGCAGGGAATAAAACATTATTGGCTTGTAGATTAGAATTTGAATGTACTAACAATGTTGCAGAATATGAGGCTTTATTACAAGGTCTCAGAAAAGCCTTAGACATGCACATTCAAAATCTAGTTGTATTCGGCGACTCTGAGATAGTGGTCAGACAGGTGAGAAACTCTATACATTGTCTTACCCCGCATCTCAAATGTTACCAGTCTGAGGTATGGAGTTTAATAAACAAATTTTCTTCTTTTAATATAAATTCCATTCCTAGATCAAATAATACTGAAGCAGATGTACTTGCTAATGTTTCCTCTAAACTTCTTCCTGCAGAAGGTTTATCTCCAAACGCATTCTCCATGGAGCTATTGTTTCGACCATCTGTTCCAGACAATATCACAAACTGGAGAGTATTTGACGATGATCAACAGATCATTAACTTTCTGCACATGGAAGAGACCTTCCAAGGTGCTGTGATAGATGAACAAACGCATGATGACAATTTGCACGACTTTACGGTAATACCTAATCCGAAACCTCCTGAAAATCTATTGGACATGGTAAATTCCGTACCCAAATCTGTTGCTAGATTAGAAAAGTTTTATGATTTTGAAGACAAATTTAGAAAAACGGTCAATTGTAAAACGAGCAGTTCCTCGTTATCTTATGAAAAAGTCAATTTAGGATCTTATTATTAGGAGTTTGTTAGGGAGTTGGATTTATGAGATCCTAGATTCGTGTTTATGGTTGAGATATTTGCTCAACCTCTCATCCTATAATTGGAATAAGTTAGATCTGATAACTATCAGTGAGATCTATAGAATGAGCCACAAATGTATTGTATATTGAATCAAGTAATCTAATAGTGTTGTGTTATAATGTCTCTCTCATTTGTTAATTTGGTATCAGAGCTTGAGGGTTGGGCGTGACTCCCTCACGGGAGTGCCCAGGATCATGTGAAGAATAGAGGAATAATCTGATTTATGAGTGTTGGTGGATCTTAAAGAGAGGCGGATCCCTGAGATATTGGCTGAGATAGCGAGATCACTGGCGTGAAGCATCATTTGGAGTATCTGCACGTAATTTGTACGCTGTGAGGAATTGGTGCGTTGTGAGAAGAGATTGAAAGCTGCCTGCGTGAAGAGACAGTCATTGTTAGTAGCCGCGAAGAAAGTTAGTTGCACAAACCGATTGTTGTTGATAGCATGGAGGTGTGGACGATCTGAGGGCACGTACAGGAGCTGCGCATCACGCAGGATTAATTTTTCAACCCTCGGGTGGGAAGGGTTGAATGGGACAATTGTTTTACAGTGTCAAACGAAACGAAATCGAAGACCAACGAAATTGATCGACAAGCATTGTTTCTTCATGCGCTGTGTGTGAGGAGCATTTTGGAAAGGCTGCGCATAAGGAACCGTAGATTGGGGTAATGGTCCACCGGTTGAGATAAGAGAACGAACTACATTACCTTGGATGTGTTTTGAGGCCGTCGAACTGTCCGATCTAGAGGAGTCAAAATGTCGTCACTTGTTGCTGCCAGAGAAGACAATTTTTACTATCCCCCATAATGAACTCCACAACAGGGTTCATTGAACAAGTTTCATGGACAGCAGGCATTGCGGGAGAGAGAAAGAAAGATAGATTAGGGAATTTTAATCATAAGATTCGAAATGCCTTTCAATAAATGGTGTGGTGGTTGCCAATCCATGATCGCAAAGGGTGTTTGATTTAATGCTGAAAAAAAACAAGTTGGGAACTATTACTCCACAAAGATATGGAGTTTTAGTATGAAGGCAGCATGTTGCAGACAGGAGATAGTAATCCACACTGATCCAAATAATTGTGAATATGTTATAATTAGTGGAGAAAAATGTAAAAATGAAGAATTCGACATAGAGGATGCAAAGACTCTTGCTCTTCCTGCAGATGAAGAGAGGGGGAAGCTGGTAGACCCCTTTAATCGTTTAGAACACGAAGGAGAAGATCTACAGAAAGGAAAAGAGGTTGCGCCTTTCTTAGTACTCCTTCAGCGTTCGTCTGATCAGAAGCATGTGGATGACTATTCTCGTAACAAATCCCTGAGCGCTGAAGTTAGAAGTCAAATGTTGAAATGTGGGATTTATCCTGGCAAGTTTTGTAAAGAACGACAAAGCATAATAGTTGTTGGTGACACTTCACAATTTATTTTGGACAAGGAAGCCCAAGGAGAGGGCGAGGTTGAAGGGCGTGTGACAAATCGTTGTCCATGATATTGCAGAGGACTCATTTTTTGAGTTTTGGAGAGGAGCTGCAATTGCAGAGTAAATGAGTGGTCAAGCCAGAGGCTGCTATTGTTAGAGTTTGTTGTTGTTTGTGCCATTACATGGAGGTGTTATAGAGAAATGAAGTGAGGTGTACGTGCTCATTCCGTCGGACTCACACATCCTCCAAATCAAGTCACAGAAGTGTGATTGAGCTATGATTTTACAAGCATTGTTATTTATATTTCTTGTTTGAAGGTGTGTTGATAGTTATTCAAGTTGTGTGAAGTGGTTGTGTGTCTTGGTCAAGAATGTTGATGAAATGCAAATGGGCATATGTAATGGGCTTGTAATAGTGGGCATATGATTGGTGAGAGTATTCTTGATATTGTTATAAATCATTTTGAATGTTTTTAGTACCTGATTGAATGTTGTAGGGGGTGCATGATCAGTTGTACCTGACACCCTAGGTTATGGTCCAAATTGTAATGCTTAGCCATAGGCAAGCTAAATTCCCTAGGTTTGTTGTAAGCTCTGTTAGTAAGGCATAAACATGCATAAGTGTTGTAGCGCAGAAGCGCGTGTGATCATAGGATGTGATACTCTCTCATAGACAGAGAGGTTGTTGTATCAAGTTGTGGAATTAACCACTATGGTAGGTACAAGGGTGGCAGGTGTACTCGTATGCTAGCTTTATGTTGAATCAGAGACTTTGGATCTTCGATTCAAGGTGGGGATGTGAGATGGAAGAATCTCAAAGTGTGAGACCAAGTTGTGAGTCTCAGAGTGCGAGGGACCAAGTTACGTTTAAGGAAGAGTTTAACATTGATGAGCTATGTAGCTGAAAACAATTCCTAGAGAACTAGCGGTTACAACGGTAGATGACCCATGTATTCTGGTAGATGGATTGTGTTTTATATGGACATCGATAATTATATGAAGGTACAAGGTGCAAGAGGAAGCAAAAAAAGTTCAAGGATGAAGCCCACAGTAAAGCAAGCTCAAGTGAAAAAATTGAAGCCATGATAGTGATGAAGATATGACCACAAAGATATTTAGATAAGTAGTCATTAAGGGAGAGTGTTGGAATATATAATTCCTACTTATCTAATATGATGTATTAAGAAGTAGAGTCAATCTCTACGTGAGTTGGTGATCTTATTATTAGGAGTTTGTTAGGGAGTTGGATTTATGAGATCCTAGATTCATGTTTATGGTTGAGATATTTGCTCAACCTCTCATCCTATAATTGGAATAAGTTAGATCTGATAACTATCAGTGAGCTCTATATAATAAACCACAAATGTATTATATATTGAATCAAGTAATCTAATAGTATTGTGTTATAATGTCTCTCTCATTTGTTAATTGTTAGAAGACATCGGCCAAGAGCTTTCCCTCGTCTTTGAATAATATCGAGAATAAACTAGTAAGGAAAAACTAAATAAAAAATGAAATACCTATGATTCAGACAAATGAAAAAAACGATGACGAACGAAGACGGAGAGTTAGAGTTCTCACCCATTATACGGCGACTCCTCTAGCTGGAAATCGCTAATTTCTGCAACATCATAGGGAGCCTTCTTCCATTTTTCAATAGTGTGGGAATTGTATTGTGCTTGCAGAGAGTCAGATGTGAAGTTCTGAAGGCTTGACACAAAAGAATACAGGAAGAATTGTTGACCTCTTCTCCAGGATCGACTCCAGCATGAGCAGCAGCAGCAGCTCATCCAGACACCAATTTGATTCAGGATAATTGGTAGAGAAAATAGTTATATGAACGGAGGCGACTCGAATAACACCTTCTATCTGACAAGTTAACTTTTCCCCCTTCTGCACTTCTTGCTTGTCAAGAAGACTCGCAATTTGTGTGCCTTGAGGCGATGGTAAAGATCGCTGGCAAAGGTTTTCTTAACATCTGGGCCTCTGTGATTTATAAACACATCATAGGAGTAGAAGTTGTTGCCATCCGCCGCGGAGGTGGACGTCGATTTGGAGGAAGATGCCATGGGATGCTGAATAAAAATGAATTAATGTGAAAGACTGGGAATGCGCACTCAATTACCTCAATATTTTCGTCTTCTTGTTGAGCTCACAAGTGCAGAGTGGCTACCAGTTGCTTCCCAGTTAAAATGGACCAAGGAGGATGAAGATTGATGTGCGGTCGATATTTTCCTCGTAGACTTGGTGTTGATCAAACTCTGCATAAGGCTGACCTTCGATGTTACCAATGTGTATGGGGTGCTCAAACAACTATCTCTACTTATAAACAAATGAACATTAATATCAAGATCTAGGCAGGTCTGAAGTAGAGTGTGGTGTTTTATGAATTTATTAATGATACAAAATCTTCAATTTTCAATGATTCCAGGAAAATGATCTAAAATCCAACTACTACCTTGCATGTCGTGCGCGTCTCCCGCGTATTTAATTCGGAGTGGGTTAACTTGGAAGTTGGGAGCAATCTTCTCTTATAGTTATTTTTTTTATATGTTTTTGGGTGGTGCTGTTTTAAATTTTTGGTCAATTCAAAATTTTGGTTTATATTCTGAGTTTTTGGGTTGGTTTAAAATGAGGCAAAAATCTTAAGGTAAAGTTTTGAAATGTATGGAATTTTGATTCATGCGAAGTTCAGACTATCCCTGAAAATCTATTCAGACCCATTTTTTGCTTGAAAAACGGATTTGTTAATTATTGATTTTTTCCCTAAAAAAATAGATCTGTTTACTCCAAAATTAGTTTACTCCATTTAATTAGGTGCATGTACCAATGCTGGTCAAATTAGTTAAAACATAAAAAATTAGCAATGGCATGACAAAAAGAGAGAAATGTTACAGATCAAATGGATTATTTAGGTACATATTTTTATAAATTTAAGTTTATATAAATATTAAATTTAAAAACATTATACATTATTAGGCCCTGCCTTTAGCAAGACTATAGCAATGAGTAGGTCATTGAACAACAGCCTATTAGTTCTATGTTTGACTTAACTTTTTTCTAGATTTAGATTCACAATGTTGGACTTAGGGAAACCTCAGTAGATCTTTTATTAAGATTAAAATAAATTTAAAAACTTCATTTTTATGTCTTTCCATTGGATTTCCACTTCAAAGTATGTGTTATTGCTAGGGTGACGACAAGCATTAATATTTGCAATCTGATCTCGATCAAGTTTTGGATCTGTTCGCTATCGTTTTCAATGCCCCTTGCTATGTGTAATTAGTGTATTGATTAAGTCTTTGCCTTGTTCAAAGAGCTTATCCCCTACACCGCCTTCTTAAACTGCAGGCACCTTCGCCTCGTTCACGAGCTCACCTACCGCCTTCTTCACCTGTATTATAGTTACGAATATGCTTAGTAAGAAATAGGAGTAAGCTAAATACACTACCTTTTGAGTTTCCGATCGCCGCATAGGTCCGTCATCGACGTTTGTGCCTGGCTCCGGCCTAGACTTCCCCTCTCGCGCCGTTCGCGTCGTTTCCGTTTCTCAGC
>JASDQU010377066.1:0-10171 GCA_032191745.1 Picea mariana | reverse complement strand
CCCAGTACCAAATGACCCACGCGTTGATCTATTGCACGCTCCTTCACCCAGTCCGCGCACCAGTCACCTGTCCATGCCAGCC
This sequence comes from Picea mariana, assembly GCA_032191745.1. NCBI lineage: Eukaryota > Viridiplantae > Streptophyta > Pinopsida > Pinales > Pinaceae > Picea > Picea mariana. The sequence goes on along the minus strand of JASDQU010377066.1, from coordinate 10,089 downwards.
GAAACGCTCTCCTGACCCAGCCAAAACGCTTTCTTGATCTCTGATACCATTTATTAAAATTGTAAATGCGGAAAACACAATTCATATAAGATAGTTAACAATCACGTAGATTAACAAATACAGATTTTATGTGGTTCATTCCAGATTTGAGCTACATTATCTTATTATTCAGATTATGAAAATTTACAACAGTTCCACTCATACATCTCAGTGATTCTCAACCTCTACAAGCATAAATGAATTTATAAAAATACACAATTACATAAGAACTGACTATTAAATGCACTCTCACCCATATTCTAACTTGATTTCATTAGTTACAACCAACCCATTAGGATCTAAAATCCATTAGGTTTTTTATATTTTTCAAAGACTACTAAAACTAATCTTGTACAGTTATTGTTAGGTGTGATCAACGCGTAAATGCGAAAGTCATTTTTTTAATAAAGCCCAAATGTTCTCATCCCCATAGCATTAATGTATTCGAACGCTTTAACAACTCAACTGTTTACAGAAAAATTCGAAGAGCTCTCCAACCTTATTGCCACAACGGAAGCCAACTCTGGAAGGAAATTTTTTTTAATTTACTTGGTTATATAAATTTCGATTTAAAAATGCATATCGTAGATTTCTTATTTATTCGTCTGTTCTGTCAGTGAATTGATTCGGACATTTAGGTTGCGAGAGACATTTAGGTTAGGAAACAATTGGAAGGCTTGGAGAACATTACTCATCTACTCTGCGCCTGGATAGCTGGATTTGAATAAATTGGCTCGCGGAGTCCCACTCCAATAACATCAAGCACGTCAGCATCGATGCCAGAGGGGAAGAAACCTCTACCTCCTTCCGGGAGCCATACTCATCGATAAGAGCATTGCAGAAAAGAATAATTTCATGTCTGCAGTTGCAGAATCTTAGACGACAGGAATCCTGGATCTGCCGATCAAGCCCTGGATTCTTTTCTTAATGTCAATATAGTGGATGCAGTACTTCTACGCCGACCAGACGAAACCGCCGGACGCCGGCCGATCAAGAAGCACCGTGGACGATCACCTCGAAATGGAGTCGGTAAATATCATAAACACCATCAACAAGTTCGACGGCCATTACTACTTCGCCTCTTCTGCCTTCTTCCCTTCGCACCTGCCAGTCTCTGCCCGAGGCCTTCGTGAGCACCATGGCGAGTTGACAGGTTCTGATCAGATTTCTAACTCTGCTGATCAGGAAGAAATGACCATGTCTCTCATCGGCGCAGCTTCCTTTGAGAAAGTGTGGAGCTAAACGAATATTCAAATATATGCGAGAAATTTATAATCACGGGACAAATGTGATATGCCGAATGGCTGCTGCTGAAAACGAGGGAATATAAAGGCCTGCATCAAGATGTAATGTAAATAGTGCCCGATGATGGCTTTGTTTTCCTGTGTTCGGCTTCCAAGTGTTTTAATCGTTTTATTATATTATTTTCGAGTTACTACTTTGTTATTTGTTCCATAACATACTACCAAAATGGATTTCTTGGATTGCTTCATTTATTAATTTATTGGGTGTTTGCTTTTCAAAATGTGGACCACGAAGCAATCCTACAGAAATTGTACGAAAATGGATTTCTTGGATTTTTTAATTTATTCTGTGTTTGCTGTTCAAACTGTCGACCACTAAGCGATCCTACAGAACTTGTACGAATTAATTACACAGCTTCATGTAAGCACAAATTATACCAGCTGCAATCCTATCCTTCTCGTTTAAGTGTTTATTTGGTTTATTTGTTTCCCTGAGTGGTACAAAGCCATGTACATTACTAAGTTTTAGGCTTTCCTTGGTAGTATATAGCATATTTTATTGTGCCAAGAAAATACATGAACACTCTCTTGACAACATACCAATGTTATTTTTCACTTGTCGACATGTATATGCTTAATATTCTCACTGCATGAGCGATATCTAGTCTAGTGCACACCATCGCATATATCAAACTACCAATGACACTAGCATGTTTCCTCTATTTCTTCCTTTATTTTTGGACACTAGTCAATGGTTATTTCTTCCTTTAATATTGTTTCAATAAACTTTCTTTGATTTAACCACAATTTTCTAATTGTTTGATCTTTCTTGATATCCATTCCTAGAATAAAGTTTGTTGCACTGGGATCCTTCATGTTGAACTTAGAGGACACGTGCATCTTCACCTCCTTTATTGTGTCCATGCCCCTTTCGACCACCAACATGTTGTCGACAGAGTGAGTAGTCAACTATCTTGGGAAATGAGAGGAAATTCGTATGGGTAGTAACATGAATTTTTAGACATTCAATTTTACATGAACAAGAAGTGGAAAAATAAGAAGAAGAGCTTGGGAGTTGGAACAAAAATTCTGGGAAAATTATGGAGCATGCTAGAGCGATTTTGGAGATCGAAATTGAAGATCCAGGTTTTCAGGCTTGAAGAGTGAACTCCTCGGTGAGTTGTACTATATCAACAAGTGTTTTTTGTTTTCTTCTAGTAATTTTTCATAACAGTGATTTCGCTTGAGTTCCCAGATGAGAGATTCCTAGCTACCTTTGCTAGAGAGACCCTGATAAATGAATGGGATGCCTAATGGATTGAGACCACTGAAGGGGTACATTCCTTGAGTTGGGCAGGTCAAGAGGAAGAGAACTGTAGGAAATTTGAGATAGCTATAGGAGAAATCTTGTGGGTTGTGTGATATGGAGTTGTGAGGGGATTGTGAGAGGCACCCTTATTTTGTGGATTCTTATAACTAGCTCGAGGGTGACTTGCTATTGATATTTGGAATAACAGGTCTATGATTGGGTGGAACGTCGTTTCGAAGAAGATGGTTGCACAAACACTGTTTTAAACATAAGTATTTATCTATTTTGCTGAATTATTCCATGAATGTAATTGTTATGCATTTACTCTGTATATGAGAATGGTTTTATATGTTGTTGTAGATGTTTTATCAGTTGCATTCATGATTTTTGAGAACGTTGTAATTACATTTAATTATGGATATCATAAATTAATCAAAAATATGTTTAAATTGCAACTCGTACGCTATAACATGGTCGGGTAAACTTGACAAAGAATAATTGAGTTGATTTTTATCAAATCAACCGAAGTCAGTTCGAGTCGAATCATGGTCGAGTCGACTCGTGGTTGAGTAGACTGCAGAAACAACAATGTTGTTGCATCCTGTTGAGTCGATGTTCCCTAACAACTTGTATAGGGTTCCAATCCAAACTTTGTTCATTAAAACCATCAATCCCCTAACAACTTTCTATGTATCATTATGAAATAAAGTGTGCATCTATGTATCTCTCATTTTGTTGACATATATTATATTTGTTACCAAACCCGAAATATGTAGCATACCTGGAAGGCTCCTTCTCCTCCCATCCTATAGATGTCTTGTAGGATCAATCAAACTCTTCCCTATCCAAGAATTTTGGTTGTTGAGTTGCTCCCTAAGAATACATCTCCTCCTTTATATCTCTGATATTCACATAATCATTCTTTGTGGGGTGTCATATGAATATATGCACTTGATTTGATGAATCAAACATCATGATCTAACTGTATATTGGTCGATACCATATACACATCGCCTCCTTTATATGGAGTGGTATTTCTTTTAGTCGACTATTTCTCATCAGATCTTCGAATGATATCAGTTTCTTTTGACTTGTCGTATCTCTTGTAATGCCCATCTTTAACACATTTCCAACATATTTTCATCGACTAAAGCAGGGGTTTAGATCTACCTTTCAACTTAGACTTTCTATTGGAGAATTTTCCCTTATCTTTGTCGATTGGTTGACCTCAAACCATCAAGGAATCCTTGGTCAACCCTTCCATGTTCTTCTGTCTCTTTTCTTCTAACAACAGAGATGCAACCACATCTTAAAGTGTTAATGTGATTGAATTAATCCCTATAGCCATGACTAAGCTATCCCAAGGGTCTAGAAAAGAACATAGTAGGCTAATACATTTCTCCTCTTCGGTGATTTTAGTATCCATTGAAAATAACTAACTTATTATAGTATTGAATGCATTCAAAAGCTCTATTACTCAGCCCCTGTCACTCATCCTTAGAAGATATAGATTCTTCCAAAGAAACAACTTGTTTTCCAGGGATTTTGATCGGTACAAGACTCCCAAATCGTCTCATAGTTTCTTTGCAGAGTCTTCACTCAAGACATTTAAGAATACTGAATCTGCAAAACAAACTTGATTCATACTCCTTTCTCTTCTCTTTAGTTTCTCCCATTCTTCCTTCGACATACCCGTTGGAATTATTCTGGGACTCAAGCTACCCATTGTTCTCGATCTATAAGGAGATATTCATCTTAAGCTTCCAAAGCTCAAAATTCTGGCCATTAATTTTTTCGATCTCTATCCTTGAACTGTGTTCTTTCAAGCACAAATTAAAAATCACTAACTTACAACTTCCATTGGACCTAGGTTTATCTTAGATCCAATATATTCTTAATCTTTCTCTGATACCACTTGGATAAAAACTAATATGATACCAAATGTAGAGAAAATTAATCCGCACACTAAGCCAACTAGGAAAAAGAAAATAGATCCAGACATAGAATAAATGACAAACGCACACAATATACAAATATTTTACCCTGGAAACTCTTAATCATTAAAACTAACATTCATTGAGCATCTTTCTAGGTTGTCTTATTAATTCATAGAATAAAGAGTTACTTGACTAACCTTGGTCTACATCTAAGAAACAATCGTCATCCTACTCTCTTTTTTTTTTTCACAAGAACAACCCTGCATCCAATTTGGCTTGCATCTATATAACCTTCATGATTCTTATAAAGATTATCTTTTATGGTATTACAACACACCATATTTATATGATTTACAACGTGAAAAACCGTAAATCATTGCGCCAAAAAATGGTTACAAATCGATGTGACGATTGGCTACAATTCCATGAATCTCGAGATTCTGTTACAGTCAACTACCAGTCGATTACTAGTCAACCTCTAGTCAATCTTCATTTGGCTGTCACTCAACCTTCTATCAACCTCCTATTAGTTGACCTTTCGACATCTTGGGTCAACTACTTCAACCTTCAACTTTTTGGTTGATCATTTTCACTTTCAACATGACTATCGACTTGACTTAACACATCATTAGATTCATCAACTAATTAATTCACCCTGACTAGACAATCAATTGATTGTTTTTTAACTACAAAAAAATATAACAACCCAAACATATTTGTAGTTGTTGTTAGTATGGTTATATCCTCCCTAGTGGTTAGGGTGTTTAAACTTTATTAAAGGGAATGTAGTCTCTTTTATAGGGTTGCAAGGGTTATTGGTAAGGTTTTTTTCCACAGGAAAGTTTCTCTTTTATATTCAAAAGTATATAAAAATTTTACATAGCAGCGGTCAAATTGCCAGCAACAGAGACCTGTGTTGGTATGTTGAAAGCAGCTCGCAAGCTATCATAGAATATTGACCTGCCATAATGAGCTCTGTTACAAGATATCGTCGGAAGGTGTGTTGAAAGCAGCTCGCAGCCCGTCATAAAATCCATTATTAATCTGCCGTTTAGATATCTGTTCCAAGATATCGCCAAATAGCACAAAATTCTGATACAAAACAGTGTTTTTGTTGCCTAAAGAAGATTCGATGACCTGGTGTCTTCCACATCAGATTTTGAGCAGAGTAGGGGGGCCCTCGTTGCCATCCTCCCATCGAGCGAAAGTAATGAGACCGAGAGGCCGGGATAAAGCCAATTTTGAAAGATGGTCCACAATGGCATTGTCTTCTCTGTAGATGTGGGAGGCACAGAGGCTCTTGAAGAGTCTCTTGGCTTCGATGGTTCTCTCTTTCCAGCATTCCAGAGCTGCTAATCGGAGATCAGCCTTGTCATTTATCTAGTCGATAATGACTTTAGAGTCTCCGAGAAGTAGCATCACTTCGATGTTCATCCTTTGAGCCAGGATAAGGGAAGCCCATGCCCCCAATAGTTTGGCTTTGGTGTTGGTGCCTTGTCCGCCGTTGAGAGTCCATCTGTAGGAAGTGTGAGAGTTGATGAAGATGTGGCTCCCCGCACCACAAAGAGATCCATCTAATTGAGTTGCTCCGTCGAACCAGGCGATGGCTTTGTCAAAAGGGAGAGTTGTAGAAGATCTGCAGATTGTCTGAGCAGTGGTGGGGAAAGAAGGACGGTCGACTACAGATAGAATGAGATTTGTCACCAAGTTAATCAAAGGGGGCTTATCATCAAAGATGGCGGCATTTCTTGTCAACCAAATGTTCCAACAGACGGTGGCTGACAGCGAGGGGTAGAGATGGTGTCTTGAGCACCAAGAACTAAAGCAGGAGAACGTCAAAGGTCCAAGCCACTGTTCGGATAGATTTAGAGAAGTTGTGACATGATGCCAAACTTGTCGGGTAAAATAGCAGCTCACGAAGAGGTGGTGTGAAGTTTCACTATCCTCCTTGCACAGAATGCAGCGATTTGGGCATGACCAGGCACGGCTCTGAAGGATATCCCAGACGAGGATTTTATTCTCTGTCAGAAGCCAAGTAAATAATTTGAGTTTCAGTGGGCAATTCCACTTCCACAGCCGAGTGCGCCAAGTCTGGTCGCGTGTGGGCCAGGATGCCTCTGCCAACGCTTTGTAGATGTTTCAGACAGATATGACTATAGATTTATCGCCTCCCGTCGAGATGAGTGTGGCAGGTCTCTCCTGTAGGAAGATGCCAGCCTCATTTAGATGATGTGTGTAACTGTTCCATTCGACTGAGAGCTCTCTGTCTAGATTCAGCGTGGAGCTAGTAACCCAGGATTCGCCAAGTGAATTGTTGTTGTGAGGGGATTTTAAATGAAAGAGATAATGTAAGCCTAAATTATGCAGGCGCTCCAGCAATCTAGGAGAGAGCAGGGCCTTTATGCCCATGCGGAGGATATCATCTTTGCCAATTTCAATAGCAGATCCAGTGCCAGGTAGCCACGCGATCCAATGAAGGAGAATTGGAAGCGACTTTAGAAGATGCTTCCACGTTTGTGAGCCCCCCGGAGGAGAAAAAGTGGCTGATCTGAGCTAGGAATGGACTGGTAGGTGGGAGAAATATTTGTCTTTTATAAGATTATTCCAAATGCCTGGTACCATCAGGATACGCCAAAGCGTATTTGCCGAGAGAGCAAGGTAGGAAAGGTGCAGATTCCTCAAGCCCCAGCCACCTAGTGCTTTTGGCTTTGAGAGGGTTTCCCACCCATAGAGATGGAGGCCTCTGCTTTGCTTGCTGCCATTCTAGAGGAAGGAAAATATCAACTGGCAGAGCTTCTTTAGCACAGATTGAGGGATGTGTGCCAAAGCCATCCAATACATCGAGAGGCTTTCCAGAACTGCCTTGATCAATATGTATCTTCCACCCATGGATAAACATCTGTTACACCAGATTTGAATTCTGCACTCAAACTTTTCATATAACCAGCTCCAGTCCTTTGCTTTGTAACTAGAGGGTTTGATATAGTAACCAAGATAGTTGAAGCCTACCTCCAGATCTCGAAAATCAATGCCGAAAAGAGTATTTAGCTCCAACAGAAATGCTTCCCTCGCGCCTATGGCCAAGAACAATGACTTCTGAAAATTAATTTTTAGACCTGTAACAGAGCAGAAAGCATTTAGCACATTATAAATTTATGTCCAATCAGTCAAGGAGTCCAAAGTCATAATAATCATGTCATCTACGAAAAGTAGATGCAAAAGTTGAGTCAGTCTAGATGCTCTGATTCCCGTGAGTTTGCCATCTAATTTACTTCTTTTTAACAAGATGTTGAGGCTTTCTAAGACCAGAATGAAGAGGAGGGGTGAGAGGGGGCATCCCTATCGAAGCCCTCTTTCACTATGGATGGATTTGGAAGCCTTGCCATTGATTAAAACTGCCAGGGATGGCTGTGATTATGCAGCCCATCATCTAGTTTGTAGTGGCTGCCCCAAATCCACACTAGAGAAGGATGAGATGTAGGAAGTTCCAGTTTACACAGTCGAAGCCCTGTTTTAGGTCCAGTTTTAGGAGGATGGCAGGTAAGTTTTTTGTTTTAATGTTGTGTAAACACTCCTGTGCGGTGCCTATAGCATCAAGGATTTGTCTTCCCTTGAGAAAACCAAGCTGCTCCTCTGCTAGTGCCCGGGAGAGAAGAGGGAGAATCCTGTTAGAAATGATCTTAGTTATAATCTTGTAGCTGAGATTACATAGCGAGATCGGTCGGTAATCCGAGAATTGTCGGGGATGATTTTGTTTTGGAATCAGGATGATAAAAGTGTTGTTTAAATGTTTGTTAACCAACCCTTTGGTCCTCGAATCCTCGATAGTCTCTAGCAGATCTTGTCCCATTAATTCGAAATAGTGAAGGTAGAGTTCCATAGTCCATCCATCGGGACCAGGACTTTTTTCTTTTTTAAAGCCTTTTAAAACCTGGAAGATTTCCTCTTTTGTGCAGGGGGCTTCCAATGCTCTCACTTCCTCTTCAGTGACCATCTGCGGGAAAAGTTGGGCTATATCTATCTGATCTTGTATGGAGATGTGAGGATCTTCTTGGAAAAAAGTCTTGAAGTGTTTGTATACCACTTGCTTGATGTCTTCTGTCCTGTGAGAAATGCTCCCATCCTCTTCCTCTATATCCCATATAAGCTTTTTATTCTTGCGGTGGGTGGCAAAGCGGTGGAAGAAACGGGTGTTGCTGTCACCACTAGAGAGCCATAGCGCTCTACTTTTTAGCCACCATCTGTCCTCTTCTGCCTGGAGAATGTGTGCTCGGTTAGCCTCTAAAATATGTAGTTTTGCTTCAATATCTGTCTTTTGGTCGGTCCATGCCTTGTGCCTGTGTAAAATGGATAATTGGTGTTCGAGTCTATTAAGAATGGATGTATCTTGTGCTTTTTTCCTCTTCAGCCAGCTTATTGTATTTTCTTTTAGAAAGTTTAGTTTCCTAACCAAGTTTCCCTGTGCATCCCCAGGTAGCGAGTGGGACGAGTCGGTCCAAACCGATCTAACAATTAGGTCGAAGGCGAGCTCCAGCAACCAGGCCGTGTTGAACTTGAAGGGGTAACTCGTCCCCAAATTCCCTTTTCCAAGCTGAAGGCAGATGGGGGTATGATCGGAAAGGTAGGGCAGGTCAACCCAGGCCCGAGCCAAGTGCGTTGGATTAAGCAGCTCTTCTGAAATCAAGAATCGGTCGAAGCGTTTTTCAATACCGGAGGAGCCCGATCTCCCATTATGCCAAGTAGGAAAAAGTTCAGCTGGTTCCAGATCCACTAGTGCTTTTTTTGTGAGAAGAGAAATGATGAAGGTCGCTAGTGGGTCATTCTTTGCCTTGTCGCCCCAAATCTCCTTTGAGCTGATCGTGAAGTTCAGATCTCCGGCAATAATAAGGTCTTTTATGGCTAGAAGGCCAAGGCGATCGAGCTTCTCCCAAAATATTCCGCGGTCCAGGCAAGGGCCATAAGTATTGAGCAGGGACAGGGAGGTGTTAAGTTCAAAACAGGTGCCGGATAAAAGAATTCCACCGGGACTAAGCATCGAAGTAAATTCAAAGTGTAATGGATCCCAGGCCGCTAGGAGTCCACCTGAGTTTCCAATAGAGCTAGCCGCGCAGACCATCCAGTCAGGTCGGAGAGCGAATAGGAAATTTCTTGCAGCTTCAGCTTCCACCAGCGTTTCTTGTAGAAAAATAATTGTTGGTCTGATTTTGTCGAGGAGACGTCTCAAGGAGGCTAGTTTCAGGAGTCCTCCAACCCCTCTGATGTTGAGGGAGATAAGTATCATGATTTTTCCCGAGCTTGGGCTTTTAATCCTCTAAGTGCCCAGTTAGATTGTTCAGTAGTTTGAGAGGTTGAGCTTGATGCCTCTGCGTTTGCCTTTTTCCTTGCACTACATGTTTTGAGAGGCGAAAGCTCTAAGCCCAAACCTCTAGACCAAGAGGGGGTTGTAGCTGGTTGCTCTTTCACTCCCGAGGTCGAAGGTGTATTGCCAATGATGGTCGAGGGTGGGATGAGTAGTTTGCCAAGGTACAACGGAATAGGGAGAGAATCAAAAGGTAGAGGG
>JASDQU010377049.1:0-11340 GCA_032191745.1 Picea mariana | reverse complement strand
CATTTTAGTTATTTAGTTTAGAGATTTTTGGGATTATTCCCAGATTGTGTAAAACTGTTTACTATTATTCACAAGGGTGTTTTACCTTGTGAAAAACTTATTTAAACCTATGGTTTTGTAATAAGAAACAATCCTCAGTTGGGGAGAACAAGGATATGGACATCTGACTCAAACTGGAGCAGAATTGGTGTTTTGTCGTAGCTTTCCGCTTTTCAATATATCAACACTCTGTTCCATGTTTTGTATATCAGCTTGTTTATGGTTTGGTATTGCGTTAGCTATCTGAATCACATGCAAATGATATAATCTTATTTCTTTTATCTATATCTTGTTTCTTCCTTAAGCGATAAAAGACATAACAATTATCAATTGTTTTTAGTGAATGATAGCTTTGTCTTCTTCATAATTTGAACTGTAATATATAAGTTGCTGCACAATAGGTTTCCCCTTTTGCAGGAATTTATAATCAAAAAATTGTTATGATAATCTTTTATGTCTTGTTTGTCCTATAATAATACTTCAGGAATCATTATAGCTGATCGTTTTCGAGAAGCTTAAGGGCTTAACTGGTGTGAGTTTCCCTCCTCCAATCAGCTTAGAAGTCATCTCACACAGGACAAACTTGGAGCATATCCAGGTCAAATAGTTAGATGTTTATTGTTTTAATTAATTAGTAGTTTAGTTAGATTTAGATTAGAATATTTAATTTCAGTTAGCTTTCTTTCTGTTTTATAAATACAAAAAGACAAAAATAGATCCTTGGTTGTCTTAGGGCAGCGAACACATTGGTTTCACAGGTTTTAATCAAATCTGTAATATGTCCATATTGTATATTTGTGAATAAAGAATGATCATATCTGATAATTAAGTAGTTGATTTGAGTTATTATGACCATAGTTATTATTGTGTACATATAAGTAGTTAGTAATTTGTAGTCAGATTAGTTAGTTTGTTTTAGTTAGTTTTTATTAGTTTCTAGTTTCCTTAGTTTTAGTTTAATTTCTTTTATTTAGTTAGTAGTTTGTTTTAGTTAGTTTTTATTAGTTTCTAGTTTCCTTAGTTTAGATCTCTTAGCTCAGATTAACTTTTCTCTTTGGTTTCTTTAGGAGACCTTAGAGCGGCCAACGAAGCCGTTAAACTCGTCAGGGTGGTTCATTCCAAACGGCTTGGGTTATTTAGACAACCCCAGATCGGTTCCACTCTTCCAGTTGACGGATGGACTGTTTCGCCCGTCAACACCACCAAAAGGTCAATTGGTATGTCACCATACCAGTTGGTCTATGGCACAGAGGTAGTTTTCCCCACTTCTTTAGGAGTCCCTGTCATGAAGTTGATTCAAGATGTACAAGCTGAGCCAAATGACTCACAGAGAAGGATCAACCAGATGGTCCATTTGCAGCAGTCTAGGGAGGACGTTTTCAACAAGACTCAGGTGATCCAAGAAAGCATCAAGAAGATTTTTGACAAAAGAACCAAGGAAGATGATTTTGAGCTAGGAGATTTGGTGCTGAAATGGGATGCCAGAAATGAAGACAAGGGAAAACATGGAAAATTTGACAGTCTGTGGAGAGGACCATACATGATCCAAGCTTTCAGGGGAAACAATGCTTTCTTGCTAAACAACGCTGATGGGATAGATCTACCAGGAGGACCTGTGAATGGCAGAATGATGAAACATTATGTTCCACCTCAGTAGAGATTCGAGTTTTCACCTGCCATTGTACATACCATTTTTATTTTTTGCCTGCATTTTCTGAGTGAAGAACATCAGTCAGTTGGTTGAAGCCTGAAGAGAAGGCCCTAAGCCGCTGAACATTGTTCTTCCAATTTCCGAGAATAAAACTAATCAATCAGTGAAGGCTACTAGGCAGAAGTTTTCAGAATGATAGGAACCAGGATTCTTGGCACTTCACAGGGCAAGTACCATCCCCAAGTGGAGCCGTTGTTATCACCCTATAAGTTATAGGATCAACTGGTGACTAGGATATTATCTGTCTCTAGTTTTTTTGTTGACAAATGATTTTTCATTCAGCAAATAATTTGAAAAAGAAAAAGAGAAAAGAAAAAAGAAAAGAAAAAAAAGAATAAGAAAAGAAAAAAGAAAAAGAAAAAAGATATAAAAGAAAAAGAGGGCATAAAAGAATCTAAATAAAAGCCCCATGCAATAATGGTAACTTGGTCCATGCCTTTCAAGTATGGCCAATTTCTTTTTAAATTGATGTTGATAGGGTAGTGAATGAGTTCAGCTAAACAGTTTAATCTTAGCCAAATTGTTTAGGTTAGATTAGTGAATAAATCTGGCCAGACTGTCTAATCCTGGTTAGATAGCCCTAGGGTAGAATAAATTCTTAACCCAACAGTCTAATATGGGTTAATTGTCATTAGGGAGCTAGGTTAGAATATAGTTTAGTTTCTTTATTGTTTCATTTCAATAAAACTAACTTGATGCAAGTGTTGCACCATGTTTCATATGCTTAGAAGATTGTTTGGTCGAGCCCCATGGTGATGTCTACTTGAAAAGTTTGGGGAAAAACCCATAAAATGAGTTTATTCTAAGTTTTTCCCTGACGCATGTGTTTTCCACTCCCCACTTATGCTCCCTGCACATATCAATGGTTCTGATCATGGCGCCCAGATCTACGGTGGATAGGTCATTCTGGACCCCCCGACCGTTCTGGTTTTAACCGGGGGGGGTTCGAAATCGGTGATAAGGCTCGCACTCATCTAGACGGATCAAGATCGAGCACTCAAATAAACGGTCAATATTGGATTCCAGACCCCCCCATTCATTCTGCCTTTAATGGAGGGGGGGGGGGGTTCNCCACGGCCAGGAAACGAGTGCTCAGATCAAAGGCTCAAATCATTTTTCAGACCCCCCCCAACTGATCTATCTTTAACTGAGGGGGGGTCTGGAATGTTTTTCTCCCTCTGGTGGGTCCCTTGTTATACGTGGCATCGATCTATTGCCCCGAGTCCCGTCACCATCTGCTAGCTGACAGGCCTTCATCACCTCTGGACATCACCCTCCACCTTTCCCGAACTGGTCATGTCCCATAGCTACTGTCAGTCCCTACCCCCCATTCGCTAATGGCAAGCCCCTTATTATAACTTTTACCTCCAATCGATAGCCACCACGTCACTCGTCTGTATCCCTCAGTCACATTCACCCGCCATCTCACCCTCAAAGTGATCCGTTGGCCATTTATTACTGGATAACCTATCTGTTATCCAGCTGACCTATCTCTCGCACCCAACCGAACCCAGTTTAAATAAAACCACCGTTATTTCTCTTAATTTTTCTATTCACCCATCGCACCAGAGAAATTCACCACTTACTCCTCCATTACATTCTGTTTCCCTCACCCAAATTCAGTCGCCCCCACTAACGTTGTGTTTTATTGCAGGTATTGTTGCAGAGATGGCGCCAAAATCCAAACAAGCAGAAGGAGAGGAGAATCTTTTTTTCCCGCCTCCTGTCGACCTGGACAGGATCCCAATGGTCACCAAAGACTAGTTAATCACAGACACCAAATGTGATTTTTATTTCTCAGACCTCCAGTCGTGGCTCAGGGAATTTTTCCTGGACCATAGCAATGAAATTGGACTCTGGGAGTCCAATTTACCCCTATACCTCTTCCCTCAGATCCACCATTTTCCCTAGTTTGCTCTCAAGTGTCAAGCCCACTATATTCCTAAGCAAAGAGCCGTCATCTCCTCATCCGGAGAGATCCTGTTCCTCATCAAGCCCGATTCCATAGACCAGATGATGCAAATCCCCTGAGCTGACTCTGTGTCCCCTTTCAATCTGGAAATTCTCACAGAATTGTACCAGAAAATGACTTTCCCCCAAAGAGCCCAAATATTCGAGCTCTTCCTTCCCTTATCTGCTCAATTTCCCTCCACAAATCCTCCTTACCCTTCCTCCATGTTCTCAACTAAGGGAAACCAGGTCATCTCCTTCCTTTGTGCTTTGTTAGGATACTATTATGACCAATGGGTAGATGAACCCATTCTGGGTTTTTTATCCATCTTCTCACAGATGAAAAGCCCACCACCCAGTTTGATTTCAACACCTTCTTGGCAGACAATATTCACAAACAGTTCTTGAATTTTGGCATGGAAGGCATGTTCAGATATTCATCGGTACTGGCATACATGTTTGTCTTCTTCCAGGTAGACAAATTTGGTTTTTCCATGCAGAATATGGATGGATATGGTAGACCGTAGGCAGTCACAGTGTGGACCTCCTTGCTCAAGCACAAATCCACTGATTTCAGCTTCAAGGATTTCATCGACCAATTCTACCACCCCGTGGTAAGCATGCTAGGTGGCAGGCCCGAGCCTCAGATAAACGATGAAGTTCAGAGGATCCTGCATCTCTCTGACAAAACAAAGACCAGGGATTGGTACTTGTATCAAAATCATATTGAGATCGGAGTATACGGGTGCGAGTTGGCACCGTATAAGCTGCCCAAGTACCTGCCTATCAGAATTTTCACGCTAGAATATATAAGGCATATTATAAATTCAGATGATATCCATTTTGTATCATTAAAGAAAAAGAAGCAGCTTAGAATCAAGGGGCAGATTGGCTCCTTCATCTGCAACAATCGTGGTGCTGGGGAAGAAGCTGACAGAATGTTGAAAGAAATGAAGTTCTTCATGAGCTTCCCATGGCACTATGATTCTTGTGGGATCATCTCAGATATGAGAGTGAAAAACAAGAACATCCCGTATGGTCATGCGTCCAAGCCCGAAATTGAGAAGTTCGCCAATCCGACAGCCTGGGAAGCTAACACATTGATTGAAGTAGAAGAGAAGGATCCCCTGGCCACGGTATATCAAATAGCAATGCCACAGGTATCGAAGGAAAAAAGGCCTCGAAAAGATTTATCTCTGCCTGTCATGGAGGTATCGTCTGAAGAGTTCCAGCTGCACATTGAGAGACCCAAGACAATTTCAGTTCTTGGCCTGGCTGGAGAAAAATAAGCCCCACCTACCACAGTGACTAAGTCTGTTATTCCACCCTTCAGTTCAAGCCTCTATAAGGACATTACCCCAGCATTGCCGAATAAAACCACAGTCTCCCCTTTGAGCACTCAGCCAGGCAAGACTGGGCCCAAGATGAGCATTTTTGAAAAGTATGAGCTGATAAAGAAAAGAAACATCGACTGCGCAACATAGGCTATTGTCAGCATTCAACACCGAGAAGGGAAGAATGCATATGGCATTCCTCTAGGCACAGGTTCTAGACCCCAAGGTGATCACTGACTACAAGAGGGCCACCTTCGTATTCCAGATGAAGGACATGCACCCAGCCGATCAGATGGATTTGTACAAGCAGACAGGGGAAATGGTGTTATATACATTGGCGCATGCTTCCACGTCTGTGGCCAAATTGCAGGTGTCCCTGAACAATGTTCAAACACAACTCAAGATGGAGAAGATATCGTCCTTTGCAAAGGACAATAGGATCAAGACTTTGGAGGAGCTGGTCCTCAAGATTGCCTATGACCCTTCAAATGTGAAGGCAGCCGAGGAAATGATAAAGAAGAAAAATGTTGACATAGCATCCTTGAGGAAGCAACTGAAGCTCCCACCCACAGAGGATTTGCAGGCGAAGGAGATAGCAGAGAAAGAGGGCGAGAAGGATGAAATGCTCAAGCTGCTCATGGAGTAGAATGCACAGCTAAAATAGATGGAAGCTGAAATGGAGAAGCTGCTAAAAGAGAAAGAGAAACTGAAGCCAATGGAAGTCATTCCATTGAGTGCTATTCCAATTTTAGGAGTGAGCACGGCAACAGTGACAACAGTCCCATCAGTGACTCCATTGACATCCCAAGAGAAGACAGTCGAACTGGATGAGTCCATGGAAAAGATGAACCTGCAGGAAACAGAGATCAATAGGCTGAAAAAGGAGATTGAGAACCTTCAAGAACTCAAATATTCCTTCCAGACTAGCCTCTCTAAGGAAAAGAAGGTAACAGAGCAGCTCAAGCAGGAGCTACAGTAGCTCCAGAAGCAAACAGTGGCAGAAAAGACTTTAGCTGAGGTTAAAGAGAGTGTATGGACAGACATCACTAATTCCATGAATGAGATATGGCCCATGATCCAGATCATGTTTGAGCAGAATGAATTGGTCCAAAGGAGAAAAGAGGCCATTGAGAAGATCAGAGTAGAATTGGGAGACATGCCAACTCAGGTAAATGAGATCATCAAGTTCCTCAACTCTAAGACCAGGGAAGAGCTGGAAGAGCTGAAGATTGAAGATAGAACAGAGACCATCCTTGAGGTCAAAAGGGTTCTGACCAAGAGAGGATTAATGCTTCAGCTAGAAGAAAAGGTTCAGGCTATGGACCTAGGGGTACAAAGATTCTTCAGTAAGATTGAGGCTCTCCAGAAGAAAGGTTTACCTGGTCTGAAGGTAATTAATGATAAATTGATGACACTCCTAGATTACAATAAGAGATTGGCTGGGGTGTCTAAGGACAACTCAAAGTTTACAGGGATCCAATGGAGCATCACCGACAAAGCATTTATGGATGCCCTTCAGCGGGACATTAGCATCCAACACGAGATTCGATACATTTTCCTCACCAAGCCTACATTTGCCAAGTACACAGACATGGATGAAGTGTATCGAAGGCTGCTCAAAGTCAATGTGCCCAGTCATCTTAGATGGGAGGAACTCTGTGATATAATCGATTAGCAGATGAGCTATCCCAGTCTAGTCATTTGTCCAGTCAGAAGAGGTTGTGCAGAAACCTCGCCAATGGCCTACCTAGAAATTAGCATACAGTTACACCACATCATCGAGAAATTCCTAGATTTTTGAGATTTGTTAAGTTTGTTAGGCTAAAAATAGATTTAGCACGTCCTGGTCATTTATGACAGGAACGTTTGTAATTTGAGTTATAAATACTTCACCTTTCGAGGTATTGAGGTTTGTTGATCTTCACACCCTGACGCTATCAGACTGTAATATTGTTGAAGAGATCTTCCATTAATAAAAGGAGGCACTTTTACAGGATTCTTGCGTGTAGTCACTGGTGATGTTTTCCTTCTAAGTTGATTGTTATTCTCACTTTGTTATCATATTGTTTTCTGAATCTAATCTTTAAGAGTAACGAATGTTGCAGGATTTATCTCGTATACCCTATTTCTGACTCGAAAGATTTAAGTGTTTGTCTTCTGGTGTTTTCAATAAAGAAATTCTTAATTGCTTCTTTGTTGAAATTATCTTTCTCATCTTTTCTGCTATCCATCATTTATGCTATTAAAAGATCCAGTGATTATATTATCTCGCCCTGTGAAAGTTTTCCTTTACGTTTCTGGTTCGGATTTCATATTTTATTAAAATGCAGACCCCATAGCCCAATGGATGTGTAGACTATCTCAACCAATTCAAAAAACACTTTAACAACAAAAACCACCTATTTCTTTACCTAGCCTAATATTTAAATTTGGAAACATAGCTAAATCATATAGAGAGATCCCTCTCTGAGGTTGGAAGGGCTAGATCCCAGCTTCAAAACTGGTTGGATAAAGTTACCTTTGTAGATTTCCTCTTTCGTCAACCTCTAGGAAATTTACCAAGTGCTAACACAGAGCTCGAGCAACAAATTCAAAATCTTCAAAACTCGGGTAGGAGTGTAATATCAATGTACAAATTCACTACCCAAAGGTCTTTGATGGCTAGTCGGGAACAGACAAGAGGATCTTGGTGATCAGGTGGAGAACTTCAATGATTTTGAGCAAGGAATTCATTGGACTTTCAGGGTGGTCAGGCATGAGGACAAGAGGCAATATACAGAAGGGTCAAATCAAGCTTAGTAAAAATTCCCTTGGAAAAAAACATGACAAACGATGAGACTTAGGAAGCATGGCATTGACATAATTTCATGATGCAAGAGGCAATGCGAACTCTCCATATGTTTGGAAAGATAAACAAATGGAGGATGGCATAGCTCTATGTTGTGAGAACAACTTCCTAAGGTCATATTGGATCCTAGATCTTGACAAACAAATGAAAGGATGTGCTTTGTCCAAGGGCGACTCATTGTGCTGTCAACAAAAAGAAAGTACTTTTCCCTTCCTCTTTTTGGGCTATATTTAATTTTTTTTTTTCTTTTTCAATAATTTTGGGAAGCTTGAAAAAGAATAAAAGAATGCTACGTTACAAAGCAGGAACGAGTGTCACAGATATACTAGTTCCAAGCACAAGTAAGAGATTGATGCTCAGAGAAAGGGGACATATGCAGGAAAAGGACACTCGGGAAAATTCCTCCATCAGTCAAGGTGTCAAGACACAGAGGAAAAGTGCTACAAGGCTTGTGTATAAGGCATGCTTCAGATGGATCAGTTGAGAGCAACATGGAGCCGACATTAGGCCAAAGACGTAGGGATGCAAATGTGATTAATATGAGACAATGATAATGTCCTTTGATGTAATTTTAATGAACCCAAAGAATGTAATCTTGGTGGTTTATCATTTTTAGAGAGTCTTAAAAAACGTAACAGAATACTCCACTAGGGTACCTTTTTTGAAGGTAGTCTAGTCAGCTCGAAAAAGGGGTAAACTAACACTGAACATACGTTTATTCAAAACCATTTTAACGAGTGTGACCAAGACAAGATTACTCCGCAATATTTTCATATTTAAGGAGTCTGGAAAGAGCTTAACTATGGACTCTGTAAAGGATGTTCTTCTGGACCATTTTAACGAGTGTGAAGAAACAAGCTCACTCGACAATCTTTTCACTTCTAGGGAGTCTGAAAAGAGCTTAACTATGGACTTCGTGGGGGTTCCTTTTTTGTAAATTTAGTCCCTTAGGCTCGAAAAAGGGTTAAATTTATACCTGAGAATACTCTTCTAGAGAACCGAGACTCCTAGAGTATACTTTTGTTCGCATATTTGACCATTCGGACCGAAAAAAGGGGTAAACTACCATAGGACAAATGTGCCTCTGAATTTTAGTTTGGCGAGAATGAAGGGCAACAAGATCGCTTGGCAATATTTTCATGTTTAGAGGGTCTGAAAAGGGTTTAAAAGAAGACCCATTTTTGTTTGGGAGTCCCGAGGGTGAGGTCAAAAGTGATAATGAATCATGCAAGTGAGGCTCAAAATCGTAATTAGGAAAAACTAAAAAGGACTCTTGAGCCTATAATCATCAACGACGACATGGAAACCAAAAGCAATGAGGGTCTAACTAGGGCATCCATGTAAAGGCAGGCTCTACCACTAAATTATGACACTTCTAAAGCAACAATGATGGTTCCATGTCACAACTAGGTGGGGTCGATCCTATGGCAAAGAGAAAAATACAATGAGATGCAAAAAGTGGAGGTGGAATCCTGACTTAGATACAAAAAATTGGAAAAACAACTTTTTACCAAAAGACCTTTTTTTTTTTTAAATGACCCAACTCTCAAAAAGTTTCCTAATACCCAAAGTAACACATTGTAACATCACACAAGAACTCAAGAACCATACTAAACGATTTTCAAGCTAGAAAAAATGACAAAAGGGTCTAAAAAATGACAAAAAGGGGCCAAAAAGTCTATAAATAGAAGTTGGCAGCTCATTATCACCATTGTAAATTGAGAATTGACAAAAAATTCAAAAACACCCCTTTTCCAAAAGAGTTGATTCCGGGAGCTTCAGTGGATGAAACGAACTTCCACTTGGACCAAGTAAGTACAAACTAGCCCCTCCTGCATTTCCATTCTTTTTTGCATTTCTTTTTGTTTTTTGGGGGGGTGTTGACCTTTAAAGAGGTCGGGCCTATGTGTACGTGGGATATCCAAGCACGACTTGCATGTGCACATGGGCAGAAGATAATTTTCTTGTGTACACACATGACTAGCACCAAGATAGCCCATGTACACCCTCCAATAAGTGGAAAAAATAAAAAGAAAGAGTTAACTCCCCACGACTTTGTCATTTTGCAGATGTATGTTCATTGGAGATAGAGGGAGAATGAGGACATTGATTTTTTGGTCTCAGAAGACCCTATTGCTATCGTTGTTTTATGACAATGTGGGTTGTTAAAATTATTCCAGTGTCCGTTTATGAGGGAAAAACACATGTTTTTGAATGCTTTGATAGATTACTAGCATCCTAATGCTAAGGCATTTATGCTCGAGGGGCAGTCGTTGACTCCAACAACTAAACACATTTACTTCCTTATTGGTCTCTCGAGGAGAGGTGATCCAGTCAATTTACATACTTTTCCCCTGGGGACTCACAACATTGAGGAGTTGATTGCACTCCATTGGGAGGTTGGTACTGAGAAAGTAGGTTCTCAGGTGCCTATTCACAAGATCAGCATCCTATCACTGAAAGTGATAGTTCTACTCATTGGGTGAATCACTAGTTCTGCAGCTTTACATTAGGCCTCCCGGGTGCACATGCATTGTGTAGTGCAGTGCTTAAATGCACAGATTTTTGACTGGAGTACAACCATGTTGGATTTCATGAAGAGACAACTAATAGAGTGTCAGATACGGGAACACCAAAACTTTGGGTTCGAGACTGTTTTGTGTTCCTTTTTCTTCGAGAGGGTACCTAGTCTCAGTCCTTGAGAGATGATACGAGGGAACGTTGCCTCTCTCCCAGTGCTATGCATATGAGAGGCATTTTTTCTGCAACAGGGGGGAGGGAGGACCATCAAGGCCTTCAATGATAAATTTTTTGACTGGTGGTCTCGGCAGATTCCGGCTATAGAGGATTACCCCTATGCTGGGATTGACTTCTCTTGGGATCTTGATATGCCCGTACTGAAGAACACATGGCCCATACTAAGACGGGGGGCTGAATTAGTGTGTGAACTATTCTAACTTTTTCTTCCTTCAAGTTACCAATTAAAACATAATGAACAAATTAATAACAATCACATCATAATTACAATGTATACAAAGACACCAGATGTTTGTATAAGCTTTTATATAATAAATATGAACAATGTATACAAAGACACCAGATGTTTGTATAAGCTTTTATATAATAAATATGAACAGAGTAATTTAAACATATGTGAAAGAGGATTTTCTTTTAGCACCAACTAAATGTTTCAGCACCAACAAAAATGAGAAGCACCAACTCCTCGGAGAGCACCGACTCTCAACCAAGACCCAGCTTGGCGCAAGACCTAGCTTGCTGCAAGACCCAGCTTGGCACAAGACCTAGCTTGCTGCAAGACCCAGCTTGTTGATAGAACCCAGACTATCCAACTAGAGTTTATTCAACTCCAGTAGCAGTGATTGTAATGACCCTTTTCTTATTCCTGTAAATAATCTCATAAATAATATGAAACACTAGCTAAATTAAAATTAATTAGG
>JASDQU010377048.1:0-11340 GCA_032191745.1 Picea mariana | reverse complement strand
TTGACAGTATCGTCTTCTAGAGGCTTTAAAAGTAGACAAGTGCCTTCAAGTTGTTCTCTGATATCAGAGAAATCTAAAGGTTGATTCAGTGGCCTACCAATTTGTCTGATATGGGCCAAAGAACTGTGTGTTCTTAAAAGTGTCTGACGAACAATTTCTTGTACGCTGGATCCTTGAGGGTTTGGTGTTACTGGCTCAATGGGAATCTAGGGATTTTGATTCGAGGTATTTGTTGTTTCAGAAGTAACGTTGTTGTCAGAATGACTTTGTTTTACTATAGGGGAGCAAGTGTGTGGGGGAGGAGTCTTGCGACTTCCACGTGCCATCAATTGTATTCAGGCCCTCCTTCTAGCGCCATTTGTTGACGGGAGAAATTGACCATCCGTGAACTGGGATAATGAATCCAGTCTGGGGTTTTCTAAGTAACCCAAGACGTTTGGTATAACTCATTCTGACGGGTTTAATGGCTCCATTAGCCAATCTAAAAATTCTAAAAGAAACAAAGAAAGAAATAACTATCTAATTACTAAACACTATATATATATATACGTGTGTGTGTGTGTACACATGTATAACGTAACTATTGTAGATATATTTAAGAAAAATATATGCAAATATTACTTATGTACATGATATAAAACTGCAAGTTTTAATCAAAACTTATGAAAATCAATGTGAAAAATGATTGCTTCTAGGAAGAAGATAAAGAAAGCACATAAAAATATTTTTAGTTTTTCCTTTATAAATCTAAACTAATATGGAATTAAATAAACTAAGAAATGCAAACATGCAGGTAGTCGAAACCTGAACCATACGTTCTAGTTTCACTAATATGTAAATAACAGAAAATTATAGAGGAGCTAACCTGTTAGTGAGTTAGTGAGGTGTATCCAAATATCTGCATGAGTGGAGATCTGACTGCCCTGTCCAAGAGAGAAATCTGCAAGGAACCTTGTGACTATTTTAAATAAATTTAAAACCTGTATTAGCAGTTTAGGTTTCAATGACAAAAGAGGAAACACAAACATAAACCCTATGATCTCATAATTTCACATGATTACAGCAAGATAAATCTGAAAGTAATCTATGCATTTCATCATCTGATTAAAACTCAAAGATAAATCCTATCATTCTAACTGAAGATATAATCACATCATTTATATTTTGAGAAGAAAATTATAGATGGTATTTATAATATAACATCCTGCACATCACATATCATTTAATCTAAAGATATCATCCCTATACATGTAGCAGAATTAACAAAACATAAATGACAACATTATAAACAAGAGGCTAAAGCCAAAATGCATAAATGTTGTTTCATTAAGTTCTGGAATCACTCGTCCATCTCTTGCTCTCAACCAAGATGATTTCCATTACAAAATACGGAGTATTTAAAGAGTTCATGTAAGCTAAACATCCTATCTTCTAAGATAGAATCAGATCTCAAAAGGATCTAAAAGTTACAAATATAGAGGGTCTAAAACCACTCAATATCACACTATATCTTCAAAATTATGAAAGTTTTGTTTTTTATTTACAAAATAAGCCAAAAGATATGGCTAATTAACTAAGTCCAGCATGCCTCATCTTATGAGATCACCACAAGATACATCCTATCCTGAAAAAAAAACGAAATGAGCAAATTACATATTTATTAACTAACATTTTCCAAATTTTATATGAGAATTGACTTGGCTACAGAATCTCACGATTTTGTAGGCAGTGTTATTATTACCAACAAAAATCCAAATCAGTCTAGATTAATTAGAAAAATAACAGTAAAAACATAATTAAGATAATAAAAAAATATTACCATTCAACTAATAGCAAAAAATCGAATTACAATATCTCAGATTTGATCACAGCCTTGATATTGTCAGCATTTTTAATTATGATATTGCCTATCCTTTTCAAACATTTTCCTTATCTTTATGCATTGATCTTGAGCTCACGGTTTTCATTTTTCAACGAGTCATTTTGAGTTGTAAGAGCCTTGATATTTTCTTGAAGGACGGGGATGTCTGTGTAATATTGAACTATCCAATGTAAAAAAACTTCACAATGTACAACAGGGGAAATCAGTTGAGAAAGCGTGTGACTTTGTGTTAAAACACTACCACTGTCCACTGTCCACTGTCGGCCTTTGACCATTTTTGATACCTGTAAATTCCTTGTTGTCTTTCAAACATGGTGGGAGATTATCCACATAATCGAATGGTTGATCTGGCTTAGAGAAATTCGAATCTTCTTGTGCCAGAAACCTCTTGATCTCAGAGTCAGAATCGTCATGGATCTTGATCGAATCGATCGAGCTCACATGAGCGTTGAATTTAATTCGCAAACTCCTTGAAATGAGTTGTCCATGCCTCTTATTACAAAACCCTATCTCTTCATTTTTCTTTGACTGTTTGCGCAGATGTTTGTTGTCGGTTTTTGCAGTGGGATTAGGTCAAACGATTTGTTCGCGCTCGGGAGTTTTAATAAGCCTAGAACTAACATCCTGTTGCTCACACAAAGGTTGATCGGGCAATGCCCTTTCACAAGGGTTTTCACACAAGAAATATGGCTTGTAACTAGAGGGAATAAGAGGCTTTTCTATCATCAGCTTATCCATTATAGGAGTCTCTAGAGGGTTTACTGTAATGAAACTATTATGGGCTACGAAACTGTCCCAATATTCACTAAGCGTTTTCAAATGATGAACTACCAATAATTTAATCAACCCATGGTGAAAAAGGCTTGAATCCAAGCTCTGTTTCTTATACCTCTTTGCCATTTTATACAAACTTCTTAATAAGTAAAACAACATGTTTAATTGGAAACTGATCAAATTCATGAGCAATCTTATGTGGTAAAGGAACACCAAGCCAAAACGGCCTTCACAGGTCAAAAATTGTCTTAAAACTACCAACAAACCATGCCATCTAACCTTGAGTAAGGAGATCGGAATACTTTTGTCACGGCATTGAATTTCTCAAGAGGTGACAAATAGACTCCATGGTACCTCGTCCAACTTTGAGTTTTTAAACCATTTTTGACCAGTGAGGGGGAGGCCCATTGCTTCACTCAGAAATTTTTCATTGATCTCCAACTAGATATCGCCCACCTTTGCTCTACATCCATCAGATGTGAGGGTGAAATCTTTGTCCACTTACGAGTTATAACCCTGGAATTTCCTGATAAACACATCCCAGCCTAGACTCTTTAAATCATCACTCGCATCATCATACAACAACAAGTTTTGGGAGCCATTTGGCTCAATTCGGATGACAGGGGCCATAAGGGTTTGAACAAATAGTCACAAAGGTGACCAGAACTCACTGTGAGCATAAGGGGTAGCAGCAACAGAGGAAATCCTGAGCGAACAACAAAGGCGTAAACTAGCAGTCACCCTAGCACGACCATAACATAAGAAAGAGGGTTTCAATATATGAAAATTGGGCACTTCAGGTAATGAATGCTTTGATTATAGAGCGTAACTCAAGACCCTAGCTCGTAATGAGGGATCTGTCGAATCAAACTGTCAATTCAAACAAAGTACAGGGTACGATCAAGGTGATTTTAACTTCCATGAAATGTAATGGGTGAAGTTGATTTGCAAAGGTTAGGAGCAAATGTGTTTTACAAGCCAAAAGTATATCGAAAATTCAAAACCAAAGTCGATTTACCAAGAATTTTAAATGAAACAGGCCTATAGTCGATTTGCCAATCGATTCTTGGTATACAAAGCATCCAAGATATAAATTTCAATCCAAGAACAACTCAAAATAACTATTTGATTGATATGTGCTATGCTTAGAAAAATCATTAAAATGAAATATATGTAAGCCAATTGATCTTTTAAAAACCAAGTCTCGGATAAAATTATAATGCGAAACCAAGTTTTCATGCTTGATTCATGCTTACAGTCATGAATCAAGCATGAAAACATAAGATAGGTGTAATCAAATAACTTTTTCATAACCCAACAATCACCCTCAAATATCAATATTTAGAGGATAAGGTGATGGCAGCTACAGGAGGTGTTATTTATCATTCAAAGTAGAAAAAAATTGTAGGGTTGCCAACAGGACCCTGGTTTACAATGGCGGTTGGACTACTTCAGCATGGTGGTTTCCATTTCTCAATGGGACCCTGGTTCTCTAGTCTAATTCAACACTATGGTCCACACTTATCCATGAGACCCTGGTATATGGTTGTACATCAAGCGTTGAGGACAAAACTTTCTTAAGGGGGATGGAATTTAAGGTAGCTAGAGAGTTAGTGTGGGGGGCAGAGGACCCATAGTGATAACAGTGGAGGCGATTCAATATAAGGTGTACTAGGTCCACTATATTATTAAATAAGTCCCACTATGGTAGTTAGATATAATAAATGGGTAGTTAGATATAATAAATGTAAGAGGACTTCTTATAAGTTTCTACTTCTAGAAGATTCCTCCTCTAGAATGTTCTTTGGTGATGGTAGCACTATATAAAGGGGTTCAAGCAATGTAATGGGACATAAATAGAATTATTGTATTTGGAGTGGTAGCTCAATAGCAGGATGCCCCCTCGAAGAGGCAAGTGAACATGAGAGGATCTATTCCATAATAGGATCCATTGTATGGTGTTTCCCTACCTCAAGGGTTTCTTTAATAAAGTTGTGGTTTTCTATATTGTTCTCTGAATCTTTGTGGCATTCTTGTATGCAAATATTTGTTTCTTAATAGCAAGTAATATGATTTCCTAATTTTAATTCTTTCTACATTCCATTGATGATGATCTATCCATCCAAAATCAATTATTTTCGGTCTTAATCCTTTATGTCTAGTTGTTGCATAATTTTATTTCCTTTGATTCCATGCATTTTTGTTGTATCTTCTTGAATTTATAATGGTTATTGGTCTATGATAATATCTTGTTGAAGAGTGGTTTTGTGATGCCTTGTTCCATGAATACTGAAAAGTGATTCATCTTCTTCCTTCATAATGTAATCCTCTATATTCCTTGTTTTCTCTTTGATTGTTCTATCCTTGGAGATAATACCATCATATTTGGCATGCACAACCTCTATATGGAGTTAAAATTATTCAAGTATCTTTTGGTTACCTTATTTAACCTTGTCTTTTTTCTCCTTTTAAAGCTGCAATGTCACCCTATTTATCAAATTATGACGTCCTTCTTCAATTCTGGATTGCATTTTTTATTTTACCTCATCAGTATTTAGGGATTCCTAAGCCTTCCTGCAAATATTTTCTTCAAGCATTTTGGTATATTCTTCATCCAATATCCTTCTTTCTTCTTGATTTTGACAATTCTTCTTTTCTTCTTTCAATATCTTAACCTCATCCAATAGTTTTTTATTATGGTTTTGTAATCTACATATCTCTTCAACCTTCTTTTTTAAATCTTTTGTTGACTCATCTTTTTCCAACTTGCCTTTTCTAGTCTTTTATTGATTTAATTTCTTAACCTCTTTAATGAGTGAATGATTTAGGGATCGTATCTTAGATAGATCCTCACCCTTATTCTTAATCTCTTCCTTTTCTTATTTTAATTCATCTTGAATTCTATACATTTCCTCCATTTTTTTATCCTTGATCCATTTATTTGAGAAGAGTTTTTCAAATTATTCCCATGTTAAGTTCCATCTAGTATCCTTATCCATACTCATCCACCACTTTCGATATTCACAAAAAATAAAAATACTTGGTATTGAAGTATTATTATCATTTCGCTTTACTAACCTCAACCATTTCATTGATTCTTAACTGAGGTCTAACCCAAGCCTTAACTTACAACCTCAATATATTAAGGATAATGATCTAAAATAGTTATAATCCTTGTTCCCATATAATATCATAGGTTTCCTCTTTCAAATGGATTTTAAATAAGCGCAATCATACATTCCAATCAAAAGTTATGATAGTTATTAGTGAACATACCTTGGAAAGCCTGATTTGGAGTCTGTCCTCCTAGCCGACCTTCCTTATGATGTATATCTGCAATTTTAGTCATTTTGAGTCTAAAATTTCTTTCTGTAATCCTATTATATGTCCTCTTTTCAATTTCATAGGTCTTATCAAAATTGGATGTGCCGAGTGGAATTTATGGTAACTTCCCCATACCTTGTGGATTTTTGGATTTCCCGTAGAGAGAACTTGTAGAGTGTGCCATGCACACAATATTTGATATATGATTCTGAAAATTGTACCAAAACTAATAAGGACTATAATTTCTCCAATAAAATTGGTCTCATATCATTTGTATATTCTATGAATACATTATGACTGGTTTACCTGGAACACATGTTTGAAACTAGTTACATGAATAGTACAAAACCCTATCTTACACAAAGTGTATCTCCGAAAATAAAATGACCCAAAAGATCAAATTTGTACCACAAGTACTCTGATATGTTTCATCACTATCCACCAGTTGTTTCCTTCTGAAGTGGCTCCGAGAAAAATTTATAGTGAAAATTCCAAAATGACAATATTGATGAAGAAAACTCCTAGGATCGGTGCTCTTATACCAAATGTAATGAACCAGTTGCTTAATATATCATAAAATAATAGAAGTATAGAATGTGGGCATGGAGCACAAATCCAAGATAGATATGTTACACAATAACTCCTTAAAAAATAGGGGAACCCCCTCTGACTAACCAAATACCTTATTACATCCCAATTCACACAATATACATGAAGCCCCTTTACTATTAGGCCGACCCTATTACACATATATTTACACATTATATGTACAGTTATCCTCGTATATTCCCTCCCTTGGGCTCATATCATATACATTTTTCCCTATATATTCCCCCCTTGGGTCATAACACCTCGCTTCATGGGGCACCCTCCAAGGGTACTGAAAGTAAGATACAACGTTTTCCTCATGTACCACATGAAGCCCTTCGCAGTCACTTCTGTGATACCTAGGAATGGCTACTAGAGATGCCAACTCGTAGTCAACATTTGCAGGTTACATTCGATACATATGGGCAGGGTAGCTAAGCCCAAATATTCAAAAGCATCGGCACTACAGGGGTCATAGGGTACTCAAGAAACCCTGTATACAATCAATCCACTATGCTTCGTCAAGTCTTGGAGGGGTAATCTTTGCAACTCTTCATCATGTAACCTCGTGTTTATCTCCTGTGTTAGAGGAGGCTCCTGACTATACCTATACAAAAATTGGATTTTCAACACTCCCTAAGTCAAAATCCTAAGTTCAGTTCAATGTGTTGGAGAGTTAACTCTCCTATCTATTCCAAGGCCCTAACCTAGACTAATTTGTGAACCGTAGAAACAAAAGTCTAGTAGAATTAGTTAAACATTTATTTGTAGCGGTTTTTCTTTACTCAAAGGGTGTGAAAGTGAAACCGATGTTGTTTGAGACTCTTGCAAAATGAAACTTACAAGAACACTAGAAAATAAAGCATTACACTATTTTTACAATAAAAAAGAGTTTCAAGCAAGAAAAATGCATGAACAACTAATATAAACCTTGAGATATAGTATTTTCTCTTTCCAATGCAATATGCAATGCAAATTTTACTTTTTCAAGATGAAAATGCAATACAACTTCTTCCTTTCAAATGAAAAATTCAATACAAGTCTTTACTTTTTCAAATGAGATCAAACTAGTGATGCAAAGAAGCCTATTTTTTTCAAAAAGTGCAACTATGCTTTTGAAACTAGTGCAAAGGGAGAGAAAGAATGCTAGAAAACATATTTTTCTTTTCTTTTTCAAAACAAAAAACCCAGAAAAAGAAAACTAAAACAAGAAAAAAAAATTATGTTGGAAAAATAGGAATGCAAGAAATGAAGAATAATGACTTCAGATCACAAATTCATACTCCAGACATGATTGTAGAAACAATCAAGAAACTGAAATCCCAAAGGAAAGATTCTTCTTTCACTGATGCAAAGCAAAAAAAGCAACCAAAGAAACCTAAAACAAATTATTTTTATTTTCTTTAGTTAAATCACCCAACAAGACTTCCAGCTACTTCACAGGACAGAAAGAAACCTTTAGACAACTCAGAGTGTCCCAAAGAACCTCTATAAGAAAAGCCAAGACTAGAAAACAGAAGAAAACTATTTCCCATAACTAATACACTTATGTTTCCTCATCAACATGCGTATGTACGTGACCTGAACTTAATCAATAAGGGTAGATACACTAGATAATGAAGAGAAAGGAGTGTATGCCACTCAAATTAATAAAAAATAACCGGGAAAAGGCTAAGTTAAGTCTCATATCTCAAAGCTACATGTCTAAAAAAGAAAACTAAAACTAACAGGGAAGTAGAAACATAAATCATAAAGGAAACCCTTAGCGACTAAATTAGTTATGCAATCCAAGACTAACCAATCCAAAGAAGCACCAAAATCTTGTTTTACTATTGAATTTTCACATATTGACTATTTCCTGATACTAATACTAGGCTATAGAGACCCGGAGAACCTAAAAAGATCCTCCAAAACCCAAACAAAGTCTTTAGACAGGCTAGGAAAAAGTAAAAAAACTCTTCTCGAGATGTATACGTGCATGTATACACAACATAACGTGTATGTGAACACCTATTTCTCAAGAAGAGCAATATGTACACACCTATCTACACAACAAAGTGTGTATGTAAGTCCAAATTTTCCAAAAGGATTGGAAAGAGATGGAAAGAAAGCTTTCAAAAGCATGTACGAGACTCTAAGACACTACATTAAGCAGTAAATATATAAAAGAAGTCAAGCAAATAGAAAAAAAAATCACAAGCACCTATAACTAACCCAAATAGGAGACCTTCCCCAATATGGTCGTCAATTCTATTGTTGAAGGAATTTCTCCTATAGTTTTGGGTTACAGTCACAACAGATCATTGACCAAAAGGACTACACCCTGTTGGCATTATTGATTGTGTGTTGTCATTGATGGAAACATGAGTCAAACATGTATAGTAATCATAGAAAAAGGAAGATCACCTTGGGGCAGAGGAAGATCACCTTGTGACAAAAGCAATTCGTGATCATTATTGATCACGATAGGATCAATAGTGATCCTGTGATTCTAAAACTCAAGAAAGGTAGCATGCAGAGAATCCATGTACATAAGGAGTAATGAAGCACAAGGAATTAAGAGCTCACAAGGGTTAGCGAGTAAAGTTCAATGCATAACATAATTCATAAACAATTATTAAAAGCTCAAATGAAATAGTGATGAACATATCAAAAGGAAGAACGTTAATTGAATCTCAAAAGGGAGAACGCGCTATTGGGATTGAAATCCCCATAGTAAAACTACAAAAGAATCGAAGAGGAATCATGTACGCTGATGTAGTTTTCGGGACAAATTCTGATTGTTGGATCATAGAGAAAACTTCCATAAAGAAGAAGAGAATCGTGGTCGTCTGTTAAAGATTTGGGAATGATTTAGTTCTTGAGATCTAGATTAAATATAGATCGTCAGATCAACTACTAAGAGTCATGGACCATCATTCGTGGAAGTAACATACACATGGTTAGCCCGACATTGACCACTTTGGATAATATTGACCAAAGGAAATTTGCATGAAGGAATTTCAGTCAAAGCTAAAGTTCTGAAGTAAAAGTAAGTCGTCGGATCTAAGGAGAACTTTGAAATCAATAATAGCTGGCATATCAGGGTTGCATAGCAGAAATCAACTCTGACGCTGACCACTCCGGTGAAGAAATGACAAGAACAGGTAAGATTACCCGAAGGCCAAAGCCCTGAAGTCACGTAAACCATTGATCTGGATTAAAATATGGGAACCGTCAGATCACAAGGATATGCTCAACTTTGACGCTAACCATTGCAACGAAAAGAAGCCAAGAACATATGAATTCACCCGAAGGTTGGAGCCCTAAATTTCTGAAATGAATAAGGACCATCAGATCTGGACAATGCATGATGACCATTGGATCAGGATAGGATAAGCAAGGCCAAAGGCCCGAGATCCCGAATAGACAAATTCCCAACAACCATTGGATAGTGTTAATATTTTCAGGTTAAATAAGGACTGTTAGATGAAGTCAAGTTACTTGAGGTTTATTCTTCGGGGAATTGTACTCCAGGAGAATTGGGAAGTGGAAAAAAGCAATAACCCGAAGTCCCGAAGGCCGAAATGAATCTGTACCATTGATCTAGAAATGATCACAGTCGTTGGATGAAATCCACGTGGAAGGATAGTGTAAGCACTTCCATGCTGACCAATTCGGCACTAACCAAATTCGGTGAAAATTGGAGCAACAATTACCTAGACCTATGAAGCCCCAAAGTTCCAAGTCATCAGGACCATGTTAGTAGGTTCCATGTCACAAGGACACATGGAACACACGTCAGTAGGTCCACATAAGTCGGTCCACATCAGCAAGGACACATGGTCCAATTAGATGGTGACAAGTGTCAAAATCATATGACATGTAAATTTTATGAAAGTCACAAATCAGGGTGACATGTAGCATACATACTGAGAATCCATGTCATCATGGGTAATGTCACAAACAATGTCACTCCAGGAGTAATGACTTTGGGAAAACTGAAATCACTAAAGGTGCGAATATCTGAATTCCCAAAGTCTTGAAATAAATAATGGTCATCCATCTCAACCTTTGATTAAGTCATAGCCATTGGATTAAGCCAGTGGAAGGACAGTATAAGGATTGAAGCTAGACTGTTGATTTGGTTCTGGAAAACATGCTAACCATTGGATCAACCATTGTGAGAGGTAACCACTTCGGAGAATTCCAAGCTTATGTTATCAGCTAATCGTTGAAGCCCAAAGTCACGAAATAACTAAGGGTCATCCATCTCAGCTCCTGATTAAGTCCCTGGCATTGGATAACGATAAGTTCCTTATGGGGAATGAGATCCCATTGAGGAATGATCAGACCGTTGATCCTAATGATCAACAGTGAGGATTAAATCTGGGGATACTAATTGTGAGTGATTTACCACTCTGAGAATTTCAAACTTCAGGAGATTGGATGAAGGGAGAATCGCCTGAAAGCTGAAGTCCGAAGGACTAGGTTCCAACCATCAGTCATGGTTTACGAACACATAAGATATGAGGCACTGGGAAAATCGCTTAAATTAATAAGCCCTTGGTTCTGTGCATATGGTCATATGAAAATGGATTGAAGGGGGCACCAGTTACAGAAACAAGATCTATAATTATGGAAGCATGTGGAGAGACAGATTAGGATTAGGGGATCCTGAAGAGTCAATTTGACTCAGAGAAAATGTTTTGAAGGAAGCACCTCATACATATTTCATTCCTGTAAACAGTTCAAGGTTGGTAGAGTAGTTCGACAAAGAATTAACACCATAA
>JASDQU010377047.1:0-10451 GCA_032191745.1 Picea mariana | reverse complement strand
CAAAATTGTAAAGAATTGCAAGTAACCCCTTACCCTCTTAAGGTCCGATAGACCAATTTCATGGACGTTAACCATCATCATCATCATCATTTGAAATATTTTTTTGTTATTAATATATATTTTTTAAATGTCACGTATCAACTCCATATCTAACACAGAAGGAATTACACATCTCCCTCAAAAGAACCTTTCATTTCAGCCCAACAACTTTTCAAGTTTTGAGTATATCGACAATGCTTTTGAAATGGTGTAGTATCTCTCGTGAATCCTGGAGAAAGATAGAGAAAATACAAAATAATTTTATAATCTATAATCTCAAAATTAAAGGAAATACGCCATATCTCATCCTCATCTTAGAAACAAGCCTCTCCCCCATTGAGAGCATGGCTATGACTAGATAACTAATGTATACCAACAAGTTAAACAACATGGAAGACAAGAGGCTTCCTAAAATTGCTTCAAAATCGAGTCATAACCACCATCGACTCAAGCGAGGATGACATAAAGATGCTTGGTCTTGGCTAAACTATTGGGGAATCATGGAAGACACCATTTTGCAGAATAGAGATACAATTAAAAAAAAAACATCAAATCAAAATTCAAGGAGATAATGTGGTTTGATAAAGAGTTAGAGGAAAAAATAAAATTAACGTATTATAAGGATGTAATCAACCCTAATCTAGAAGATCAAAATTATCTATCTATTTTGCCAAGTGTAAAGAAAAGCATAAACATTGTTAAGATAAGGACAAATTCTCAGAAGCTCCATAGTGAAACTGGGTGTTGGTCAATTCCTAAAACGTCATGGGATGAAAGAGTGTCACCTTTGTGACACTAAGAAGGTTGAAGATGAAAATCATTTTCTCTTAGATTGTCTAGCCTATACCCATATTAGATCTCATTTTCAAAATATTTGTCACACTACCAACCTTCCCACTTCTTAGCTCAAGAAAAATATGATGATCTTGGAAATGTTCTCTTAATGTTTTTCGAGCACATAAACAAAATTCTAAAGAGTCGCAAGTAATCACTTACCCTCTTAAGGTCCAATAGACCAATTCGATCTTAGTGGACATTAATCATCATCATATAAATAGTCAACCATGATTAAAATAATATTTTAGAATAACTTGTGGGAGGGTGAGCTTTAAACATTAGATAAACTTTGCATTTTATGTTAAGGTAAATTTTATTGCATTGTTGAATGAGGATGATGCATTTTATGTTATGATAAATTTTATTGTATTATTGAATGAAGTGGATCTAACATTACAACAATTTTTATTTTTGGCACATACTTGCGTGAGTGTTATCTCATTGCAACCATTATAACCTTCAGATGTATCCATAATTGACTTCACATAACAGAGTGCCTTAACAATATGTCCATGATTGAATTTACATAAATGAGTGCCTTAACAATACACTCCATCACCAACTTCTTTACACCCCAAGGCACAATACAATAAATTTTGATTTAAAATCAAATGCAAAATTTAATATAATTTAAAATAAAATACAAAATTTAATAAATAATTAAGATTTAATTTGTGTTAATTTAATTTAATTTTTTCTTTCATTTTCATTTATTTTGTATAAATTAAATTATTAGATATAAACATTAAATTTTAAAATTGAAATTTGTAAAAATAATAATTTATTTTTTTAATATATAATTTTTATATACATTAAATAATAAATAAATTACATTAATAGTTTTTAGAATTAAAGTCTTAATGTATATATTTTTAATTGAAAGAGAAATCATAAGAAGAGACTTAAGGCGAAAACAATTATAAGAGATTTAAGGTAAATAAATTAATTATAAGAGGTTTAGGGTGAAGAAATTAATTGAAAGAGAAATTATAGGAGATTTAAGGTAAAGACAAGTTGTGACCCTTTAGAGATTGCAAAATCCTTGAACGAACTATGTAATCAATTGAAATATGCTTTTAAGATCTTATGTGAGGTACATATTCGTTTTTGTTTCGTTTATGTTAATCAATTAATAGTGTAAAATAAAATTTTAAAAATTAAAGTAAAGTATTTTAATATATTTATTATGTAAATAATTGAAGAATTATCTAAATTTAAAATTTAAAATGAGATATCTCCTATGTTGTACGAGTTTCTGAGTAGAAGTTTTCCTCAAATTTATAGGAAAGTGAATTTAAGAGCAGTAATAATATATATTAAAAAAATATAAAAAATATTTTAAATTACAATGATATTTTAGATTACAATGTATAGAGATATTTTCCTATTGTAACAACTACAATATTAAAATTACTAATTTAATTTGTGTTAATAATTATATGAATATATTTAACAAAAACATTAATATCCCTAAATATTCCATTAGAAAATGAGAAACAAAATTGAAAATACATATATATAAACTTTAAACATCTTTGTAAATTTGAAGCATTATTATTTTATTATTGAAAAAAACAAAATAGTACTACTCTTCTAATATGAAAATTCAATAAAAATCAATGATATCTAGAGTGGAACAAATTCTTGTGGTGGATAGGGTATTGATTTATTCGACTTTCATGTTTAGTTTGGGCTTGAAGGAAAACATAGATGTATTAAAAGTTTTTCATATCCACAACTATAAAGTGAGTATTATTAAGTTTTTTACTTAATTAATTTTTGAAATAATATTTATCTGTAGTTTAGTCTTAGTTTTATAGTGATATTTTGAATAAATATAATGAAAATATTTGTAAGAAATTATATATTTGTAATAATGGAATAAATATATTTACATTTTAATTTAATATAATTCTAATTTAAAGCTCTTTGTTTAGGAAACTCGTTCCCAAGCTCCCATTTCTTTGATGTTAAAGCTGCCCAAAAGCTCCCAAGTTCTCAAAAGAGTTCCCAACTAATTAGGGAAGTTCCCAACTAATTCTCTAACTCCTAGAACTTAGAGGACTTCTAGAACGAGTTGTCCCATACAACTATGTATATCTCTTATTATTTATATTTAAAATTTAAACAACCGACTTTAAAGCTCTATACTACTCATTTAAGGAATTTTAATTTTTAATAATCCCTCGTATTTTGGGAAGATCTAAATTTATATAAATATTTATAAACTTTAAAGTGTTGGACTACTCATTTAAAGAATTTTGATAATCCCTCGTATTTTGGGAAGATCTAAATTTATATAAATTTTTAGTATTTTCGGAACATCCAAAATTTATTTAAATTTTTATAATTTCTTATAATTTGATTTTTTTTTTTTAATTAATTAAAAAAAAAATAATATATTCATATACAAATAGAATTAAAAATATTGGTCCATTCACTAGTGTACTACCATTGTAACTTCAGTGGTGAATATAATGTTGTCTTTCCATATTATAATATGTTTACTTCTGAAATATAAAAATCAATATAGATCTATTTGATTTTGGATTTATCAAGGGTTGAGAGGGATTCAATCTTTGGAGGTGTAAACTTTTAAAAAAGTTTGCACCTTGAGAGATTTGGTCCCTGAAGCTTGATAGATTTCGAGTTAAATGGATCTATGTTGAAGAGAGAGCTCACATAAATTTGTATTATTTTATTATTTATTATTATTTTAATGTTTCATTATTATTTTAATGTGTTATTTTACATGAAGATCTCCTCATTCTCTCTATAAATATGATTTATTACTTTTTTAATTTTATTATTTATTATTATTTTAATGTGTTATGTTACATGAACATATCCCTCATACTAAGGTGTAGTCCTAATACATTTTCTTATTTTAGTAGTTAATTATGTATTAACCATTTTTGTTTAGATAGTTTATTGAATTCAATGAAAATGATAAAACATGATATATGGTCAAGAAAAAAAATGATGGACAATTTGATTTCCAACATTTAAAATTTGTGAAGGTCGGCGGAGGCGGCTGGATGGTAAATTCGTTCTTGCAACGAATGTCACGTCTTGTGTGCAAACCTGAGCAAGGACGTGGTCTAGTTGCGGAAAGCTTAACTGGGCCAATCCCGCCTACCTTTTCAGCCCGCAGGGGTGTGGTCTAGTGGCCAACGGACGTGTTGTTAAGGCGTTTGTGCTGCTAAGGAGGTCACGAGTTCAAACCTCGTCTTATCTGGGGGCCAGACTTGCGGGTGGTGTGGGTCTCCCTAGGGGTTATAAGGCAGCCGATGGGATTTGACCCCGTGTCACACGAGCTAGATACCGCCGCCATTACCGATTCCCCTAGATAAAAAAAAAATAAATAAATAAATAAAAAAATTGTGACTTACAATGTTTTCCTCCCTTAAACTAACATCAAACCTATAATATGCATGTGTGTCTATCTACACACTGGGAACAACACGACAACATGGTTTTAGTGCACATAATTAAAACCAACAATGTGTTTCATTGTACATAATTAAAACCAACATTGTTGTTCTTCTTAGTTTTTCCTCTTAGGCACATTTCTCTTTCAGTTTTATCTACATCACTTTGACAACACAGTAGCATGGTGGCACCTAAGTTTAATCTATTTTTGTTAATTTATAAGTTGTCTAGTTTTATTCATCAAATATTTTTTAAATGTTTA
Source organism: Picea mariana (assembly GCA_032191745.1). Classification (NCBI taxonomy): domain Eukaryota; kingdom Viridiplantae; phylum Streptophyta; class Pinopsida; order Pinales; family Pinaceae; genus Picea; species Picea mariana. The sequence goes on along the minus strand of JASDQU010377047.1, from coordinate 5,881 downwards.
ATCCAATATATATATAACTCCGTTAAGATGTACCACTCCCATTTAAAAATCCAAATACATCTCCATTAGGAGATAATTCAAATAAAATCCCATTACTAGTTTTGGAAAATTGGCACCATTGGTCTTAAACATCTACTTTGTGAATTCAAAAACAATGGAGAACCCAACTGCCTTTTCCTTTCCATTCCATGTCCTTAAAGATGATTATTGCATCATTTATGGAGCTATGGTATAGCGATATAGCAACAATGTAACGTCCCCCATCTCAACCGAGGGGCATTACAACTCATAAAAACAATTTTTTAACAATTAATTAAATTTCTGTAGCTTTCAATTACAAATTACGGTCATAAATAACTATTGTCTATTACCATTTATTTAATGCATTTACAACAAGCTAAATAGACATGAATGTAGATTAATAATTCAACACAACATCAAGATAAAACACTTATCTTTTAAATTTGATGTGCAATCGACTACTTGGGATGGACGTTCCACCCAACCATAGACTGATTGTTCCAAATCTCAACAATCAGTTATCCTCGAGTTGAGACTAGTAATCCACAAAAGAGGGTGGTCTCTCATTGTCCACTCACAACTCATAAAATTCATAACCCACTAGTATTCTCCTACAACTATCCTGATTTTCCACCAGCTCTCTTCCTCTTGACCTTCCCAGCCCAAGGAACTTACCCCATTCATTGATATTAGTCCCTCGGGCATCCCATTCATTTATCAGGGTCTCTCTGGCACAGGTAACATGTAATATTCCAAATATAAAATAGTATGCATAAAAAAAAATTTAGCAAGAACAATACCACAATAATACCAGAATAACACCAGGAAGAGCACTTTGATTACTGAGAGAAATGTTCACTTGCTTCTTCGAGGGGGAAACCTCTAGCAAAGCAGAGCTCTATTACAATAATATCAAAGACAAAACTTCTCATACCCTATACTCCTATTTATACTAAATATGTCTATCAAAAAGAACAATCTAGAGGAAGATCCTTCTAGAAGCAGAAGCTTCTATTACATTTGATTTATTCTTCCTTATTTCTAGGCCTTATTAATATTGACCTTTATTACATGGAAATATATTATTCTACCTACGTGAGGGGTTAGGTCCCTAACATGTCCTCCCCCTTAAAAACAACCTTGTCCTCAATGCTTGATATGAGGAAATTGTTGCAGAATGGTAGCTAGTTCCCAAGTGACATCTACTGGAATTGTATCTTTCCATTGGACTAACACTTCCTTGATGGTGCGCTGACGCAAACGATGCTCATGTTGGTCCAAAAATGCTTGTGGATGTATCCAAATGGAGCCTTCTTCGTCCAACTCAGGAAGGTTGGTTTGAGTTTGGCACTTAGTTCCAATCACCTTCTTTAAGCAAGAAACATGAAAAAAAGGATGGAGCTTAGAATGATTGGGCAAAGCTAATTGATAGGCCACTTGTCCCACATGCTTGAGAACGGTATAAGGACCATAAAATTTGGGCCCTAGTTTTTGAAAATGGTCATCCTTGAGGGAATTTTTCTTATAAGGTTGTAGTCAAAGAAACACGTGATCTCCTTCTGCAAATTGACGTTCAGAGCGACCTTGATCTGCTTGTTGCTTCATATGATTATGGGCCATGACCAAATTCTCTTTGAGGGTATGGAGAATAGCCTCTCGAACTGTAAATGTTTGGTCAACCGCCTGGACCTTCGAGACACCTGGAAAGTATGAGAGAAATGAAGGTGGATTTTGTCCATATATTGCTTCAAAATGAGTCATGCGGGTAGTTGTATGGTAAGAAGTGTTGTACCACCATTCAGCTAGTGGTCACCATTGAGCACACTAATTTTTCCATTCCGATGCAAAACACCTCAAATATGTTTCCAAACACTTGTTGATAACTTCAGTTTGACCATCAGTCTGGGGATGATAAGTTGTGCTGAGATGCAATTGGGTGCCTTGTAGCTTGAATAGTTCTTGCCAAAAATTGTTGGTGAAAGTTGGGTCGCGATCAGAAACAATAGAATGAGGCATGCCATGAATCTTGAAGACCCGATCCATGAAACATTGAGTCACATTGGAGGTTGTAAATGGGTGTTGAAGAGCACATAAATGAGAATACTTGGAAAGTCGATCAACTACCACCATGATGACTGATTTATTGCCCGATTTAGGTAGGCCTACAATAAAATCCATAGAGATATCCCTCCAAGTAGAAAGTGGAATCGAAAGTGGTTGTAGTGTTCCAGGAGCTTTGACTATTTTTCCCTTGTTGTGTTGAAAAACATTACATTCTTCCACAAAATTGTGAACGTCATGTTTCATACCATCCCAGAAAAAAGAACGTTTGACCTTGTCATAGGTTTTGTCAAACCTTGGGTACCCAACGGTGGGTGTAGCATGAAGCTCAGAAAGTACCGTGGATTTAAGTTTTGACTGTTTACTTAAATACAAACGACCTTTGTATCAAAGCTCATCACTGTGCCAAGAGTACCCTGGGGAAACTGGAGAATTGTCCTGCAATTGTTGTATCAGATGCGAAATTTTGGGATCATGTAGTCATTCCTAGTGAACAACTTGGAGCCAATTTGGTACAATGAAGGAGAGATAAAAAATGGACCCTTCATCCTCATATTTTCTGGAAAGTGCATCAGCAACCACATTGTCTTTTCCTTTCTTGTAAATGATCTCGTAATCAAAGCCAAAGAGCTTAGTCACCCATTTTTGTTTCTCTAGGGAGGAAAGGCGTTGTTCCAAAAAATACTTGAGGATTTGATGATCTGTCTTAATTTCGAAGCGTTTCTCCAATAGATAAGGGCGTAAAAGATCCACAACATGCAGAATAGCCAACATTTCCTTTTCATAGATTGATTTGCCCAAATTTCACTCTGATAGTTGTTTGCTGGTAAAGGCCAAAGGCCGACCCTCTGGCATAAGGACTGCTCCAATTCCTTTCCCGGAAGCATCACATTCCAGGACAAAGGTCTTTGTGAAATTAGGAAGGGCCGGGACTGGAGTGGTGCACATGGCCATCTTCAAGGTTTGAGAATCTTAAGCAGTTGTGGGAGTCCAAGTGAAATAATTATTTTTAAGGACAGTAGTGAGAGATGCCGCAATCTTTTCATAATTCTTAACAAACTTGCGATAATAACCCGTTAAACCCAAAAATCCACACAATCTTTTGAGAGTGTTTGGGTGAGGCCAATCTTGCATAACTTCAATATTTTCAGGATCCACCCTAACACTAGCCTTTCCAACAAGATGACCCAAGTACTCGACTTTTGAGGCACCAAAAGCACATTTAGATTATTTGAGGAAACGTTGGTGCTAAGAGAGTATATGGAGAACTCGATCCACATGAGCAAGATGGGATGTCCAGGTTTTACTATAGATGAAGATATCATCAAAGAAAACTAAGACAAAATGATGGAGAAAATGATGGAAGACATGATTCATGAGGCTTTGGAAAGTGGAGGGGGCATTACACAAGCCAAAGGGCATGACCAAAAAATCATAGTGGCCCTCATGAGTTCTAAATGCAGTCTTAGGAATGTCTTCCTCGTTCATACGTATCTAGTGTTAGGTGGAACGAAGATCAAGTTTAGTAAAGAACTGGGCACTACTCAATTCATACAATAGGTCATCAATGAAATGAATGAGAAATTGTCTTTAATGGTGAGTTTGTTGAGGGAACAGAAGTCAGGAAACATGTTCCAAGAATATTATTTCTTAAGGACCATGACCACATGAGAAGAGTAGGGGCTCGTATCAAGGCGGATAACACCTGTGTTGAGAAATTCTTGAACAATTTTCTCAATTTCAATTTTTTGGGAAAAGGGATGAAGATAGGGACGGATATAGGGAGGAAGGTTTCCTGGGACAAGGGGAATGGAATGATCATGAAAACCATGAGAAGGAGGGATTCCCTAGGGAGTGGAAAAAACCACTCGATGTTTAGAGAGGATGGATTGGAGGTCCTGTGGCACATAGGGTGTCTCGGTGGCTTGAATGACATGGAGTTGTGCAATAATGCCAGAATGACCTTTTTTGAGCAGCTTTTCGATCCGATGGGAACTGATGATCTCCGGAGAACCGACAATGATGCCTTGAAACTTATATTGTTGGCCCTCCTGGTCGAATTGCATGGTTAATTCCTTAAAATCCATGAGAATGGGACCCAAAGTCCTTAGCCATTCTACACCCAACACAATGTCACAACCGCCCATGTCGATAGAAAACATATGAGATTTCAGGGGGTACTGACCAATTTGGAGACGCACATTTTCACAATGCCCTCCACATTTCATGGACCCACCATTGGAAATCATGATTTGAAAATTATTGACGACACAGATATAACAATTAGTTTCTTGGGAAATGCGGCGATGAATAAAATTATCGGTGCTTCCACTATCAACAAGAATGATGACCTTCCTATGCTTAATGTAACCAATTAGCTTGAGGGTTTGGGGAGCATAGAAGCTAGTGAGAGCATTTAGGGAAATGACCGGTTCTACTTCAGGAGGGTCAGAGGGAGGGGTCATGTCAGTGGGTTTAGGTGATACGGCCACAAGGGAAGCCTCAACATCGTCTTCTGAAACATCCTCCTAGATGGCCATAAAAATCTTATGTTCCTTACACTTGTGCCCAAGAAAATATTTTTCATCACAATTGGAGTTCAACCATTTCTTCCCGGGTCAATTTCTGGATCTTTAGTGGAGTAGAAGGAGGAGTGGGAGTGACTGGTTTAGTGTGAGGAATAAAGGAGGGTTTTAGGTTTTGAGAAGAGACAACCTATTGTGCTTCCTTAGATCTTTTAGTAACGTCCACCCAACTCTGAGTCAAATCCATGAGGACACGGGCACGAATCTCATCCTTGAGGCCACTGATAAAACATTCTCGAAAAAAAACATCAGACATGCTCTCTGTATAGAAATCCAATCGCTCAAAAGAAGCTATATATTCTTCCACTGTTCCATATTGTTTCAACTTTGTCAAATGACCTAAATGGTTGGTGTTAGTGTCAAAGCATTAATAAATCTCTGCCACAAAGTGTGTCCAAGCCACATACCCTTAGCGAACATTTTTTCTCCATTGCCACCATTGCCAACGTTCTTGATCTAGATGGAGAACACCATATCGTAGTTTGGCCAACTCATATGTATTGCCATACAAAGAGAAATAATGTTCCATTTGAGTTACCTAGCCAATGGGATACAAGCCATCGAATTTGTTCACATCCACACATGGAAGGCGTAGGTCACGCTGAAAGTGATGGGGCTAAAAATTCTGGGAATGAGAGGAAGTTTCACCTTTGGTTTGCAAAGGTGGGTTAGATGAGGGAAGATCTGCAAGGAAATGTAGCTTGGTGTAGATCATCGTAGTGAAGGAGACAAACTGTGTATTGAAGGATTCAAGCTGGGTAGCGAGGTCTTTTTTGAGGTCCTCCATTTTGGCATCGATGGAGGAATACATGTTTTTATTGATGATGAAAAAATTAGCACTAATATGTCTCACTTCTTGTTGGATTTTTGTGAAATTAGAGTGCAAGGAATTGAAGTGAGCTTCCAAGTCTTGGCTACGGGTGTAGGCCATGATGAAGAGGGAACACGAAAAGGGGCGGGTGGGACCACACATAAAATGGGTTATGGGTGAATTTTATCACAACGATCAGGGCGACGAGGGGAATCAAATGGGGTAAAACCCAAATAAGGTTGTTGGAAGGGGGTTGGGTCCAAGAGAAAAGTTTTTGCTGAAAAATGATAGGTATGACTGTGATAAGGGAGAAGAGAGGAATTCAATGAGATAGGTCTCAAATAATGGTGTCAACAGGATCCATAATTATTTTTTTTACTCTTGCGGAGTTATACTCCGATCT
>JASDQU010377043.1:4247-14615 GCA_032191745.1 Picea mariana | reverse complement strand
TTTGTAAATCATTTATGTCCCTATGCATTTCTTCACCTTCATCAAGAGTCCAAGTAGGATTGTCTGGAGGCTTATTTGGTGTAGAATTTCCCTTTTTGGGTGGCATGTTGACCAAGTATCACTTTTGAACCTTGATTTTGAGGTGGTTCTGCTAGACAATCTTTCTTCTATTGTATCTCCAAAGTTTCGGCCCTTCTGGGTATGAAACTTTATTTTTTGTAGTTCTATGATATTTATTCTCTGCAATGCCATAGGTCTGATCAAAATTGGATGTGCCAAGTCGAATTTACGGTAGCTTCCCCACAACTTGCTTATTTTTGGTCTTTTCAAGAGATCTCACTTGTATAGCGTGCCCCAAACAAAATAATTGATATAAAATTCTGAAACTTGTACCAAAAATAATGCAAAATGTCCAATATCCAATGAAACCAGTCTCACTCAATTTGGATACTCCAGGAATAATTTATGATTGTTTTACTTGGAACACCTTCTTGAGACTAGTCAATAGGACTAGTCAGATACCCTATCTTCCATAGGGTGTATCTACAAATGTGAGATGACCCAAAAGCTGAAATTTTTACCACATATACCCTACTAATTTTTGTGAATATCCTCTAGATTTCAGGGTTTGAAATGTTAAAGAAAATATTTTATAGCAAAATTTCCGCAATGACTCAGTTCAGGAAGATTCCAGAACCCTATATTGCATAGGTTGTATCTCCGAAAGTATAAGGCCTCAGGAGCTGGAATTTTAACCCAACGTACCTTGATCCATCTGCTAAATACCCTCCAAGTTGTTCCTTTTGAAACATTGTTGAAAAAATGTTATAGCTAAAATTCCAAGGTGTCTCATATGTAGCAGCGAAACCCCAAGACCTTGAGCTCTGATACCATATGTTAAGAACCAAATATCAATATAGCATAGAAAAACCTCAAAATAAGTACTCAATACCTTGAAAAATAGATAAATTCAGATAATAAGCCTCTTCAAGGGGGAAACCTCCTTATGCCCACATAAATGTACAATTACAAGATGATTCAAAATGAAAATGTCTCCTTGGTATATATAGGAGACTAGGAGGTATAATTACAACTAATGGCCTAAAGCCGACATAAATAAAATAACATTACTAATATAATATGCCCCAATTAAGGGGTAATGAGCCACTATTTAGGGCTTAACACCATTTCTATGCGGTAAGCTTTTTCAATTCTTCCTCACACGATTGGATTTCGTACATTGGTAATGGTGCTCAAATTTTGTGTAATATTCCTACCACATACCATTGTACCAATAGTATTTCATCTACTACATAAGTAATTTTTCTTAGAATATCCTTGAATCTTTTATCATATTCATGGATGGTTTATCCCGGACTTTGTTTGATCTCTTTCAATTTTTTTCTAGCCAAGTGGATTATATCTTATGTTTTAAAGAATGTCAGGAAACTTTGTTTTATCTCTACCTTCAATCATTTTTTATTGTCTTTGAATTTCATGAACTAGGTGAGGACCCTGGCTCGAAGTGTAGCACGAAATTGTGCCATTTGTTTATCTTCGTCGGCAATATCATCTACATACAAAAGTGTATCTCAAACGAGCCAATGTTGTTTGGGATCTTCATCGCCTTTTGTTGATGTTTGAATTTCTTAAGACCAAATCAGAAATATCACAAGGATATGAATCCCCTTTCATTTTTATAAAGGTGGTACACCTGTTTGGATGAAATATATATCTTGAATTAAGAGGAATGCTAAACAACAAACCTCATATCTTTATTTCTTGGATTTGTGCATGAAATGGTTCTTCAATAACCTGATATGATATTTAAGTGCAACGAAAAGTATTTTAACAATAAAAAGATAGAAGGAAGGATTCAACATCAGGATATATTTATGCTTAGCATCATATATACAACCTTATTAATCACATACAAATAAAAATACATCCATATCTTCTCTTGAGAAATAGGAGAAAATGGTTTTGATCATTCAAATAATTTTGAAGGAGTATGGAAATTATAATAGAAGTGAATTTGATAAGCATACTTAAAACATCCCACACCCAAAAAAATATCAAGATCTGAGATTTCATTGAATTCATCCCCCAAAGTAATTCTTTGTAAAGTTTTATTCATGAAATATATTCTTCACTACAAAACATCTCAACAAACCAATTGACTAAATATTCATAAATGAATCTTGTCGAACACAAGACTAAATCTCAATGAATTCAATAGAAATCCTGGCTTATATCTGGAATTCACATACATGGTTGTGAATACTCCATGATCATATAATAAAATTCTTTGACGAATACAGGAAAACACTCAAGAACTCAACCTTATGCTCAGTTGAGAAATATGAACAAAAGGTCTTGAGAAAATGTCGTAGAAGAATAAAAAGAATGGAGAAGATAGACATCTTATATCTTCCTTGATCATAAGATTCATTGCATATTGATGACTAATCCATTCTATTATGATATTTTGATTACCTCCTTCTAACCCTTTGATGAAGTCATTTCTTTCCTTTTAAAACCGGTTTTTCTAACTCCTCGAATAGTTGGGGATTTATTTTTCTTGGAAATACCACTTTAATTATTTCTTCAAATAAGTATCCTTAATAAATTCACATCATTAACATATTCATTTTGAAATGTTCCCTTTTTCATCTTTCATAAAAAATTGCAAATAAACTTTTGTTTTGAAACTTTTTAATTAACTACCCCTTTAAAGAGAGGATTGTGTTTTAATTTTTTGGATGTGATATTAAAACTTTCAGCCATGGAAACCAATTTAGATGTAATTTTAATTGTTTTATCTTACCAGTGAGTCCTCCTCGGTGAAATTCCAATTCTTGAATCTCAATATATGACCTCATGAAGTCGAGGTGTCAAGTAGATTTATCGTCATAGAATGAAAACATTTTTTATTGTTCTTTTAATGTTTGAGAAAAGTATGGCGAATTTCAGCTCTCAATATCTATTCCATCATATTCCTCATCGAAATATTTTTCCAACGAGGTAAATTTTGTGCGATTATGATTCGCAGATCTCAAGATATGACATCTAGAACATTAAGACTTAGCAACCATCGATCATTTTAATGGATCAATCTGAGCCCTTGATTTGAATTTTGCCCATTCCCTTAAGAAATTCAAGTTTTTGTTAAAATACTTATCCCACATGCATGGTAGCTTTTAAGTCTTTAGTGTATATATTAAAAAGTGTAATATACACTTAGTAAGAAACAAGAAACCCCTTAAGAAATTAATTAATTAATTAACATTTTGACCAACCAATAATCCTCCACCCATGCCCAATCAACATGAATCAGAAATGAGTCATTAGTCCACATTTCATCGTGTGATAGGTCACCATCAACTGCCACTGTCACCAATAGTGATTTTCCATGTGTCACCAAATTTGATCTTCCATGTGTCTTCCATGTGTCATAAGTAATTCCCTACCATGCATCTCCAATAGTGGACTGACATGTGTAATAATCTGGTTGGTTGATAGTTCATGTAATTAAAATATAGTTTAAGTGGGTAAAAGGTGAACAATAGGGGCTATGAGAGGGTAGTATAAGAGGGTTAAAGTGTAGGTGGTGGAGGGATAAGGTGAGGTAGGGTGGTGGAGGGATAAGATGTGGTAGGGTGACATGGGGGGCGGGGAGTGTGGGTAGCGAAGGGGTGTGGTGGGTTGGAGTATAGTGGGTTCGTGGGTTGGGGAGGCGAGCGGGTAAGGTGAGTTTGACTGATGAGTGAAAATTAAATAAGAATGGAGTAAGAGGGGAGGTAAGGGATATGATTATGGTGGGTGTGGAGAATGGTGGGTGTGAGGGAGGTGAGGCTTATGAACCAACCCACCATGTTATGAACCCATGAACCTGATAGAACATAAAATAATACAAGTATTGGATAGGTGAAGAGTGGAGGGAGGGTTGTTGAGTGAAGAATAAAATTATAAGTGTAGAGTATGAGAGAAGAGAGGAGTGGAGAAGAAATGGATAAATAAGGAGATGGTGGAAGATGAGAAAAAATTCTAAGTGTTGGACAAGAAGAAATGGGAAGAGTGGAGTGAGGAAGAAATTTGAAGTAAAACTAAGTATATAAGAGAGGAGATGTAGTAAAGGAGACGAGACTCAAGAAAACTTGTAAGTGTGAGAAAAGAGTTTATTCCTATCATTCTTACCAAGTGTGGAATTATGTGTACCAGGAGATAAACATGGTTCTGAATAATTAGACATGGTTCCAAGACATCACATGGTTCCATAAGAATGATCATGGTTCCAAGAATTCTTAATTCCAAGAAAAATTAGCTTCTTCCCATATCGAATAAACATTTTTTTTCGGTTTTATGAAAAACTAGATATCTTGAGCATACGAACTCAAATTTGAATTCATGAAATGCATGATGAAGATGAGACTAAGGGATACAAAAAGAACTTGTAATAATTAAAAAAATTTCTTCTTCTGATATCAATTTTTTCATTATTCCATGAGAAGGAAAATAGGGGTGAGAATTTTTTTATCAACAACTAGATCCAACTGTGGGATAGTGGCCCCATGTGGGTCACTGAGAACACTAGAATCTGAAAACCAAATGTCTTCTCCATTGGGCTATGGAGTCATATTCAAATAGAAACTGCCTTATTATGCAAAATTTGAATTGAAGAAACAAACTATGTACATACAAGATCTACTTACCCTACCTTACTTAAAGGTAAGGAACACTTTTAGGTGTAGGTAGATTTTCTATGGATCCATTGGATCATCCAACTAATCTTTGGAATGAGCTCCAGAACTATGAAACATTATGGATCTTGTATGAATGAGTCAAGGGAAATATCAATGTGTACTGGAGAAAAAATGAACCAGGTTTGTTGTGAATCGGATTGCATTGCTTCACCAACAATGCTTTGGAACCATGATTCAGTGAAATCAACTCTTGGTTGTGTTGTGGACGCAACAACCCCCCTTTGGTTTTTCTTTTACAAGAGAAAATAAAGGGACCCCCTATTAAAATTTCAATCATATTGCCTAATCCTCTACCACTTGAGCCTAATGATATCCCTTTGCCTATTTTGAGGGAGTTGGGGATTTTATCTTGATGGATGATTGTATTTTATGGGTGTTTATTATTCCTCATGATCTCATCATTTCAAATGTCTTCATGATGCATATTGGACTATTATATTTTTTGACATTTGTATGATGGAATTGACACGCTCTCTTTGGACCTTTTTCTAATTCTGGAGTGGTTGAGGATACTATGTGGCTACATGGCTTGATGTTCTATTGCATTTGTTGGATTACTGAGAGGAGGGGTGAATCAGTATGATCACTTTATACCAATTTTAACCAAAATATATATATTATTTCACTTTAACAACAATGTTCAGCAGTATATCATCAATGTATCATCTATGATTGCATCCAATCATATATATCATAATCATGTAAACATAAGAAACATCACATCACATCAAGAACACAGTACACCAGTATTTACGTGGAAACCCAAATGGGAGAAAACCACATAATCCTTTCTTATATATATCAAGAATTCATTCATAGGAAGCACCAACTTCCAAATTCTCTATCTACAACTAGAAGGAGGTTCCAACCCCCTATTCTTAATCTCCAGCCTAAAGGAAACTACAACTCCCTAAATTCTCTGGCTCCAACCAAAAGGAGGCTACAACTGCATGGGTTCTCCGGCTCCAACCACCTAGTTATCAGGGTCCAACCTAAAGGAAGATCTAACTCCTTTATTCTCTGGATCCAACTGTAAGGAGGCTATAACCCCCTTTCATTTCTCCATCTTGCCACCCTGAAATATAAGTGTAGACCAATTGTCACAGAATCTACCACTATCACTGCCACAAACTCTATCACTGTCACTTCCATTGGCACTATCATTGTCACTGTAATTTTCACTATCACTATCACTGTCACTGTAATTTTCACTATCACTATCACTGTCATTGTCATTGTCACATCAACATGTAACATGTCACTATATCCAACCTATCACTTTCAATCGATCATGGTCACAACAACATGTCCAACCAATCACCGTCACAAAAACCTATCCAACCAATCACTGTCTCATCCACGAAACCATATCCACTCTCATCCACATGCAACTCATGCCAAGATCACCAATATCATATCTCAAACCATAAGCTAAACATCACCAACACATGCCTCTACCAAGCATGTACCAACATCACCACATACCATCACAAGATATGTGTCTCAACCAAGTACCAATCTTATACCATGCATTAACCATGCATCAACCTATACATGTACCATCAACAAGTGCATCAACCATGCACCAAACATGTATCACCACCTGTACCACAACAAGTGCATCAACCATGCACCAAAATTGTACCAAACCCTGCATCAACCATTCACCTCAATACTCAACACTTGTACCATACCATGTACCATAACATGTGCCAACCATGCACATCAACCATATACCATATCATGCAAATCAACCGTGTATATCAACCATGTACATCAACACCATAACATACACCAATCCTTTACCATACCATGTATCAACCAAGAACCATAACAAGTGTCTCAACCATATACCATATCATCCCATACACCATGTACCACAAGATATCCTAAACAAGTAATACCAATGGTGTACTTCAACCAAGTACTATAACTCAGAATTATGCCATGTACCATAGCATAAGCCTCAAGTATATGCCAATATAATAAAGATGTGCCTCTAATAATGAACCATAACAACCATATACAAAGTACCATACATAAGAGTGTTGCTCACTCAACCAACCAGCCAACATATACTATATCCAGATATCACAACAACCATACCAAGAATTCCTTAAGCATTCACCATACCATAAGAAAATGTGATCATTAAAAAAAACATGTAACCATACCAGAACTTTTGTAGATGATATGAACCTGTAGAATGTTGACCTGGGAACTTGATTCAGATTTCAGGGACCTGGTACTAAAATATACTCAAGTTTTCATGAGTTTTTTCACATGTACACTAATTTATCTTCTACATCCCATGTATGTACACAATTTCCTCCATTGCATCCCATGTACATACACACCTTCCTCAAATGCAGCGCGCGTACACCTCAGAAACTAGGGTTTTTCTCAAATTTTGTAACTCTGAAACTGTCGACCCTTAACACTTTCATCTCCTCAGAAAAGTGCCACCACATTCAACCTCATATTCACTTACTGATTACCAATAGAAAGATAAACCATTACAAAATTACTAGACCATAACAAATTCACAAGATAGATGTTCAATGTAAGTGTGTGTGAATGTACAAATGAATGACTCCATGAGGTGTATTTATACAAATTCTAGGTAACTCCCCTCCTTACTTTAGGGCTTATAGGGTTTTCTTGTTACAACAACTTTACCCCTTTGACTAGTTCACTAGGGCTTCTTAACCACACTTTGGGGCTTCCAAATTTACAAGGCCATATCTCCTTAACCGAGAGGAACCACGTGGCATTCCAAATATCACTGAAAATGGAACGATGAGTACTATCCATATATGAGGGTGTTTTCTGTATTTACATTTTCCTTCATGTCCATATTCCTCTTTCAACATCACTACTGGAATATGCTACCAGAATTCTTCAATTGTATCCAGCACAACTATTGACCTCAATCAACTTTGGGTCCCATAACCGCATGTCCAGGGCTACATGTAGACTGAATAAAATGTACCCAAATAAATCATCATCAATCTCAATCATATAGATGATAACCAACTATCCAATGATCTCGTCCACATCTCTAGGGATTATAGACTTCTCCAAGGGTTGAAATCAATCTCTAAGGGTTGACATCAATCTCCAAGATCACTCTCCAAGGGTTGACATCAATCTCTAAGGGTTGACATTAATCTCGAAGATCACTCTCCAAGGGTTGACATCAATGACAACCAATTGTCCAAACCAACTGTCCAACAACATGTCTTGGATGAGGTTGTGGATGATTATTTGTTGTGGATGATTATTTGTTGATTGACTAATTCAAATTCTACATCCTCTTGCCAACATGTTATGTTTCATTACTTCATACTTATGCTCTCTCATATGGATCCTACTCTTCTGTTTCAAATTACAATATGTAGTCTTAAGACACTCATCTATAGTCACCACACTATTGTTCAATAAACCTAACACTGTTATAACCCTAAAATGTTCCAGACATGCATACCTTTACTTGCTATCTTTGCCAAGCCATCACTGAAAAGCTCTTCTAAAAACCATTTTTTTGAAGGTGTATGCGCCCTACACAACTACTACCCATGTACACATGCTTGTTGCACCACTACAGCTCACGTACACTCACCAAAAATCGCGAAAAATGAAAATTGAATATGGATATGTGTTTCTGGGCCGTTACTTAACCGTTTGACTGTCCATAGCCAGTCACACCAACCGTTACTATCTCTTTTGGCCTATAAAAGAAGGTGTTGAGGCCCCATTCCAAAGGGAAGCACGAGAGCATAGAAACTCTGCCCATTTCAATATTCCCCCATTGCCCCAATATTTTGCAACCACATTGTGAGTTTGATCTAGAATGCCATCTTCCTCCTTTGCAAATCCTTTCTATTTCCCTAGAGAGAAATGAAGAGGAGAAGAACACGTGGAAGCAGTTGGTGCATGGTGAAGAGGAGCCCAGGACCAAGTTCGAGGAGCAGTGTTGGTCTCATGTTGTAAACGACTTTTGAGATATTAATATAAAGAAGTACTTTTTCTATCCCGCCAAATGACGTCTTAAATATTTATGATTTTTTTACATTTCTTAGTTATGATGTTTATCCCACAATCATACATAAAAGACAAAGTATAGGGATCCGGTAGGCATACCTTAAAATCTTCATCTGGTGTCTATCCCTTTTCGCTCAGTTTTTTCCTGACTACAAGTCTCCTCCCAAGGCTGACTTGCATTCACCAAAATACAAACAAGAAACTACAAGCATGCATTCTATGTATGGATTAGTGGGTTAGACATCATAACCAAGAAATGTAAACAAATCATAAAGATTTAAGATGTCATTTGGTGGGACGGAAAAAGTACTTCTTTATATTAATCTCACAAAATTCGTTTACAACATGAGACCGACATTGCTCCTCGAACTTGGTCCTGGGCTCCTCTTCACCATGCACTAACTGCTTCCATGTGTTCTTCTCCTCTTCAGTTCTTTCTAGGGAATTGGCAAGGATTTTCAAAGGAGGAAGATGGCATTCTGGCTCAAACTCACAATATGGTTGCAAAATATTGGGGCAACGAGGGAATATTGAAATGGGTAGAGTTTCTATGCTCTCATGCTTCCCTTTAGAATGGGGCCCCAACACCTTCTTTTATAGGCCAAAAGAGATAGTAACGGTTGGGGTGACTGGCTATGGATGGTCAAACAGTTAAGTAATGACCTAGAAACCTATATCCATATTCAATTATCATTTTTAGCGATTTTTTTGTGAGTGTACGGGAGTTGTAGTGGTGCATCAAGTGTGTACGTGGGCAGTAGTGGTGTAGGGAGTGTACACCTTCAAAACAATGGTTTTTAGAAGAGTTGTTCAGTGATGGCTTGGAAAAGATAGCAAGTAAGATGGCCTAATGCTAGGTATGCATGTCTGGTGCAGTTTAGGGTTATAACATTACCTCTTTGAGTTCTCTATAAGTTATTGAGTCTTTAAGGGATTCTGGTCTATCATACTAGTACTCCCTGCCTTTTCATCTTTTACTGTTGGTTTTCTGCTTTGAGAAGTTACAAAGGTGTACATGGCCTGCAATGGGTCTTCCCGCGTACATACGTGCCCTACCTTTGGACATCTCGCGTACATACACAAGTTGCTTAAGTGTCAGTAGCGTGCTTGTTTCAGGAAGACTTTTTCTCAAGAAGAGGTAGTCAACCTCTTCCCTGATTGAAGTCTAGCTTCTCAGGGATTTCTTGATTTAGTCCTGTTCTCTGTAGTTACAGTCTTTGTGCCTAGGTTTGACGTCAATTTCTTTATCTTTTAATGATTGCTTGTCTTTTCGTTGAAAGGGTTTTTTTTTATGATTTTGTGAGTCTTTTTTTGTTTTAGCCTTTGTGATTCTTTCAATGACTCCCTGCGATCCGCAGTAGACCTGAAGTCAGTTTCTTGGGTCTTGTCTTGTCTTTAATTTTCCCTTTTACTTGCTTTAGAAGAAAAGAAAATAATTCATTTTCAAGTTTCTTATTTTGAAGCATAAAAAATAAAAAAGATTTCAGTTTTTTGTTTGGTTAAGTAATTAGGTTAGTTGTCTTTATTTGTCAAGAAGAAGATTGATTTATTAAGTTCTTTA